>PISW01008615.1:0-71626 GCA_004023785.1 Mungos mungo | reverse complement strand
GTCTAAAAGAATGCGAAGGGGGCAAACACGGTCGGGACCCAAATTGACCCACGAGAAGGTCTGTGGGAAAGAGCAGACCCCACACCAGGCCCCCAGGCACTGCGAAAATAAATCCCCATCAATTTCGCTTTGAAAACCACAGGGGCCTAACTTCACCAGTTCTTAAAACTAGCAGGGTTCACACCTCGAAGCTTAAAAAATCAGCCCCGGACGCCAAAGAGGCAGCCTAACAAACAGGCCTGCTGAGATACCGCACAGAAGCAGCCGGCTAAAAAATACCCGGGGTGCGCTGTGGTATCCAGGAAGACTTACTTACTAATCTCAGAACGTGGGCTCGAGAGGCAGGGATCCTTAGGAGTCTTCTCCAAAAAAAAAAAAAAAGAGCTTGTAGGTGCCATTTCTCTCCCCTACATCCCTGCCTAAATAAGACACCTGTGGGAACCGGCTCGAATACTCTCCGACTAGCTTGCTAATACCACACAACCCCCACTCTCCTGCCCCATCCAGTTGGCCCTTGGCAGGAGTCCATCCAAGGCAGCACCACAAGCTGGCACTGTGCAAGCAGCTGCCCCAGGGGCCGGCACCACTCTAAGGGACTCCTGCCTTGGAGAGGCAGACAGAAGACGACAATCACACACACCAGTTAGACTCTGGTCCCAGCAGTGGGCTGGGGCAGACATCGGGTCTGACTGCACCCACCAACTAGAGCCTGGCAGGGGACAAAGCAGGAAGAGAACCCTGCAGTTCAGTGTGACCACAGCTCTGGAAAATTCTTGGTCTGACCCAACGCAAGCCCAAGGTGGCCCAACTGGCCCATTACCAACACAAGGACCAAACCCTGCCCACAGCAGGCAAAGAGAGCCACAGCAGACAACTGGTCTGAAGGCAGGTACAGCTCAGTCAGGGTACGCTCCACACACACAGGGAACAACCGTGAAGCACCAGGGTCTGATGAACATGGGACCCTGCACTGCAGGGCATCAGGGGACCCCTTCGTCATAAGGCCACTGCTTTCAAGAGCAGGAGGCACCACCGACTTTCCTAACACACGGAAACAGACACAGAGAGTTAGACAAAATGAGACAGAGTACTATGTCCCAAATGAAAGATCAGGACATAAATCACAGCAAGAGGGACAAATGAAACAGAGATAAGTAATATGCCTGAGAGATAATTTAAAGTAATGTTCGTAAAGATACTTGTGGGATCTCAGGGATGCACTCAATAAGGAAAAAAAAACCCAGAAATGATTCAATCAGAGATCAAGAACTCAGTAACTAAAATTTATTAAGAAGGACTAAATAGCACACTAGAGAAAGCACACAAATGGGTCAATGAATTGGAGGACCCAGTAATGGAAAGTAATCAAGCTGGACATACCTACTTACATCGAACCACGCCCATCCGCGCTGGAGAGCCGGATTCTTCTGTTGGTGCTATTTTTAAATTTCTTTTTCTCTCAAGTCCATCTATCCTAATTATTCTTAACTTTTAAGCTTCCTTAATTTTTTCCCTTGTTTTCTCTTTTCTGTTTCCATATTTCATCCTTCTCTCCCTAGTCCTCCTGCAGTCTGGAAAAGACCAACATTTAACACTGCTGTGATTAGATCAACCCTGACCATGCAGATATTTTTCGCTTATCTCATTCTTATCTTTAACCTCCACAGGTTTTAGGCTCTCACACTGTCCTTTATCTCTGGCTGTCTCTGTGCCCCTGGTTTTTTTGTTTTCTCTTTCTCTTTTTCTTTTGTCCCTTCTTTCTCCTTTCCTGTCCTCTCTTCTCTTTCCTGCTCCCTTTCTTCTTTCCCATTTGGTTTGCTTGTTTACCGGATCTGTCAGTGTGTTTCCCTGCTTGTGTTCGCTGTGTGTCTGTCTGTTTTTCTTTTCAGGGCTACCTCAAAAAACGGGCCTAAGCACACATAGTGGAAAGTCTCAAATATCACTGAGTAAGGAAATATATTAATTACAAGCACAACAAGAGAAACTGAGAGACACCATTAAAAGAACATCTCCTGAAACGACAGGCTCTGGACTATCAAAGAACCTCCTTTAATTAGAGCCATACGAACAGGCGCACAGTGCAGAACGCGCTTTTAAAACTGGTAAGAGACAGAAAGCTAGCCAAAATGAGGGAACGAAAGAACTCTCCTCTAAAGAAATTCCAGGAAGAATTCACAGCTACAGGACTGCTCAAAACAGACACAAGCAACATAACTCAACAAGAATTTAGAATGATTGTCATAAAATTAATTGCTGGGCTTGAAAAAAACACAGAAACTATCAGAGAAGATATTGGTACAAAGACTAGGAACCTTCAAAATAGCTGTGACAAGTTAGAAAAGGCTACAAATGAGACGAATAATAAAATGGAGGCTGCACTGCACGGATTGAAGAAGCAGAGAGGAGAATAAGTGAATTAGAAGACACAGTTATAGCAAAAGAGGAGGCCGAGAAAAAGAGAGAGAAACTGATTCAGGAGCACGAAAGGAGAATCAGAGACCTGAGTGATACAATCAAACGGAACAATGTCTGTATCATAGGAGTTCCTGAAGAGGAAGACAAAGACAGAGAGCTTGAAGGCGTGCTAGACCAAATTATACACGAAAATTTCCCCAATCTGGGGAAAGAGAAGAACATTGAAATTCAGGAGACATACCGAACTCCCCTAAGACGTAACGTAAACCGACCTTCAGCACAACATATCATAGTGAAACTGGCAAAATATAAAGACAAAGAGAGACTTCTGAAAGCAGCTAGGGAGAAAAGGGCCCTAACATACAAAGGGAAAGCTATCAGAGTGGTTACAGACCTATCTACTGAAACCTGGCAGGCCAGAAAGGGATGGCAGGAAATCTTCAATGTGATGAACAGGAATAATATTCAACCAAGAATTCCGTATCCAAAGAGCCTGTCATTCAAAATAGGAGAGATAAAGGTTTTGCCAAATAAAAGCTGAGAGAGTTCATCACCACCAAACCAGCCCTACAAGAAATCTTAAGAGGGACTCTATGAGGGAAATGTAGCAAGGAATAAAGGTACCAGAGACATAACTACAAACATGAACTCTACAGGGAACACAATGAATCTAAACCCACATTTTTCACTCATAACACTGAATGTCAATGGACTGAATGCTCCAGTCAAACGACACAGGGTAGCAGAATGGATAAAAAACCAAAACCCATCTGTTTGCTGTCTACAAGAGACTCACCTTAGACCTGAAGACACCTTTAGATTGAAAGTACGGGGATGGAGAAATATCTACCATGCAACAGGACGCCAAAAGAAAGCAGGAGTAGTCATACTTCTATCCGACAAACTGGACTTTAAAATAAAGGCAGTAACAAAAGATGAAGAAGGACATTATATAATAAACACAGGGTCTCTACATCAAGAAGAGCTAACAATTACAAACATGTATGCACCGAATTTGGGAGCTCCCAAATACATAAAACAATTAATCACAAACAGAAGCAATCTTATTGATAAGAACATGATAATTGCAGGGGACTTTAATACCCCACTTACAACAATGGATAGGTCAACCAGACAAAAAAAAAATCACTAAAGAAACAATGGACCTGAATGGCACACTTGGAACAGATGGAATTAATAGATATATTTAGAACTCTGTATCCTGACACTAGGGAATTCACTTTCTTCTCGAGTGCACATGGCACATTCTCCAAGACTGATCACATACTGGGTCATAAAACAGCCCTCCATAAATACAAAAGAATTGAGATCATAACATGCACACTTTCAGATCACAAGGCTATGAAACTCGAAATCAACCACAGAAAGAAGTCTGGAGAACCTTGAAAAATGTGGAGGTTAAAAACTATCCTACTAAAGAATGACTAGGTGAACCAGGCAATTAGAGAGGAATTTAAAAATATACGGAGACAAATGAAAATGAGACTACAACAATTCAAACTCTCTGGGACGCAGCAAAGGCAGTCTTAAGAGGAAAGTTCATTGCAATCCAGGCCAACCTCAACAAATCAGAAAAAACACAAACTCAAAACCTAACGGAGCACCTAAAGAAACTAGAAAGGGAGCAGCAAGAACACCCCAAACCCAGCAAAAGAAAAAAAAAAGAGTAAAGATCAGAGCAGAATTAAACAAGATAGAATCCACAAAAACAATTGAACAGATCAATGAAACCAAGAGTTGGTTTTTTGAAAAAATAAACAAAATTGATAAGCCTCTAGCTAGGCTCCTCAGAAAGAAAAGAGAACATACAAATAGACAAACTCATGAAGGAAAATGGATCTATTACAACAGATCCCGCAGAAATACAAGCAATCAGAGATTACTATGAAAAATTATATGCCAACAAACTGGACAATCTAGAAGAAATGGACAAATTCCTAAACACACATGCACTATCAAAATTAAAATGGGAAGAGATAGAAAATCTGAAGAGACCCATAACCAGTGAAGAAATCAATCAGTTATCAAAAATCTCCCAACGAAAAAAAGCCCAGGACCAGATGGATTCCCAGAGGAATTCTACCAGACGTTTAAAGCAGAGTTCATGCCGATCCTTCTTAAGCTATTCAAAAAAAAAAAAAAAAAAAAAAAAAATGGAAGGAAGACTACGGGACTCATTCTACGAAGCGCATATCACTTTGATTCCCAAGCCAGGCAGAGACCCAACAAAAAAAAAGAGAACTACAGGCCAATATCCTTAATGAATACGGGTGCAAAAATACTCAACAAGATACTAGCAAATCGAATTCAACAGCATATAAAATGTATTATCCATTATGATCAAGTGGGATTCATTCCTGGGTTACAAGGCTGGTTCGATATTCGCAAATCCATTAATGTGATACATCACATTAACAAAACAAAAAAAAATCATATGATCCTGTCAATAGATGCAGAAAAATCATTTGACAAAATACAACATTTCTTCTTAATAAAAACCCTCGAGAAAGTCAGGATAGAAGGACTTACATAAACATCATAAAAGCCATTTACGAAAAGCCCACAGCCAATGTTATCCTCAATGGGGAAAAAGTGAGAGCTTTCCCCCTGAGATCAGGGACATGACAGGGGTGTCCACTCTCACCACTGTTGTTTCACATGATGCTGGAAGTCCTAGCGTCAGCAATCAGACAACAAAAGGAAATAAAAGGCATCAGAATCAGCAAAGATGAAGTCAAACTTTTCCTTTTCACAGATGACATGATACTCTACATGGAAAACCCGATGGACTCCACCAGAAGCCTTCTAGACCTGATCAATGAATTCGGTAAAGTTGCAGAGTACAAAATCAATGTACAGAAATCAGTGGCATTTCTTATACATCAAAAATGAAGCAACAGAAAGAGAAATCAAGAAACAGATCCCATTCACAATTGCACAAAAAAACATAAAATACCTAGGAATAAATCTAACCAAAGATGTAAAAGACCTGTATGCTGAAAACTACAAGACTTATGAAGGAAATTGAAGAAGACACAAAGAAATGGAAAAACATTCCATGCTCATGGATTGAAAGAATAAACATTGTTAAAATGTCATTATTACCCAAAGCAATTTACACATTCAATGCAATCCCCATCAAAGTTGCACCAGCATTCTTCTCAAAGCTAGAACAAACTATCTTAAAATTCATATGGAACCACAAAAAAAAAAAGAAGAAAACCAAAACGGGGGCATCACGATCCCAGACTTTAGCCTCTACTACAAAGCTGTCATCATCAAGACAGTATGGTATTGGCACAAAAACAGACAAATGGATCAGTGGAATAGAATAGAGAACCCAGAACTAGACACACAAGTATATGGCCAATTAATCTTTGACAAAGCAGGAAAGTGTCCAATGGAAAAAAATGGAGTGTCCAATGGAAAAAAGACAGCCTCTTCAACAGGTGGTGTTGGGAATGCTGGACAGCAATGTGTAGAAAAATGAAATTAGACCACTTTCTTACACCATTCACAAAAATAAACTCAAAATGGATAAAGGATCTGAATGTGAGACAGGAAACCATCAAAACCCTAGAGGAGAAAGCAGGAAAAAGCCTCCTTGACCTCAACCGCAGCAATTTCTTCCTTGGCACATCCCCAGAGGCAAGGGAATCAAGAACAAAACTGAACCTCATCAAGATAAAAAGCTTCTGCAAGGCAAAGGAAACAATCAAAAAAACTAACAGACAACCAACAGAATGGGAAAAGATAGTGGCAAATGGCATATCAGATAAAGGGCTAGTATCCAAAATATACAAGGAGCTCACTAAACTCCATACACGAAAAATGAACAACCCAGTGAAGAAATGGGCAGAAGACCTGAATAGACACTTCTCCAAAGAGGACATCCAGATGGCCTACAGGCACATGAACTCATCATCAGGGAAACACAAATCAAAACCACACTGAGATACCACCTCACACCGGTCAGAGTCACTAAAATGAACAAATCAAGAAAATGTATATGCTGGCGAGGGTGTGGAGAGACAGGCACCCTCCTACACTGTTGGTGGGAATGTAAACTGGTGCAGCCGCTCTGGAAAACAGTGTGGAGGCTCCTCAGAAAACTATCAGTAGAACTCCCCTATGACCCAGCAATAGCACTGCTAGGGATTTACCCAGGGGATACAGAAATGCTGATGCATAGGAGCACATGCACCCCAATGTTCACAGCAGCACTGTCAACAATAGTCAAATTATGGAAAGAGCCTAAATGTCCATCACCTGATGAGTGGATCAAGAAGATGTGGTATATATACAATGGAGTACTACATGGCAATGAGAAAGAATGAAATAGGGCCATTTGTAGCAAAGTGGATGGACCTCGAGGGTGTCATGCTAAGCGAAATAAATCAGGCAGAGAAAAACAGACACCATATGTTTGCACTCATAGGTCTAACAGGAGAAACCTAATAGAGGACCATAGGGAGAAGAAGGGGGAAAGAGCTGGGGAGAGAGAGGGACACAAATCATGAACGACTACTGAATACTGAAAACAAACCATGGACTGAAGGGGGAGGGGGAGGGAGGGAAGGGGCTGATGGTCATGGTGGGGGGCACTTGTGGGGAAGAAGCACTCGGTGTATTATGGAAACCAATTTGAAAATAAACTTTTTTTTTAATGTTTTTATTTATTTTTGATAGAGAGAGAAACCAAGCATGAGAGGGGGAGGGGCAGAGAGAGAAGAAGACACAGAACCGGAAGCAGGCTCCAGGCTCTGAGCTAGCTGTCAGCACAGAGCCTGACACAGGGCTCGAACCCACAAACGTGAGATCTGACCTGAGCCGAAGTCGGAGGCTTAACCGACTGGGCCACCCAGGCGCCCCAAAAATAAACTATTTTTTAAAAAAAGAAATAATAGGTGAAAACTTTCCTAATCTGGGAAAGGAATCAAAAATCCAAATCCAGGAGGCACAGAGAGTACTCACCCCACCCCCAAAAAAAAAAAAAAAAAAATCAACCCAAGGAGGTCGACACCAAGACATATAAAATTAAAATGGCAAAACACAGTGGTAAAGAGGAAAAGTTTAAAACAGCAAAAGAAAATCATTATATACACAGGAAACCCCATAAGGCTATCAACAGACTTTTCAGCAGAAACGATGCAGGCCAGAAGGGAGTAGGACAATATATTCAAGTGCTGAAAGGAAAAAGTCTGCAGCCAAAAATACTCTATCCAGCAAGGATATCATTCAGAATAGAAGGAGAGAGGAAGAATTCCACAGATAAGATAAACAAAATTGATAAACCATTAGCCAGACCCATCAGAAAGAAAGAGAATTCAAATAAACAAAATCAGAACTGAAAGATAAGATATAACAACCAACATCACAGAAACAGAAAAAACTCTAAAAGAATATCACGAAAAATTCTGTCAACAAAAACTTAAGAGAAATGGATAAATTCCTGAAAACATATAACCTCCCAAAAATGAATCTGGAAGAAATAGGAATTTTGAATAGACCAATTACCAACAATAAAATTGAATCTAAAGTCCAGGATCAGACAGCTTCACAGGTTAATTCCACCTAACATTTAAAGAAGAATTAATACCTTATTATTCTCGAATAGTCCAATAAAAAATACAAAAGGAAGGAAAACTTCCAATTTATTCCAGGAGGCCTGGATCATCTTGATACCAAAATCAGATAAAATCACTACAAACAAAGAGAAAAAAGACACTGTAAAAAAAAGAGAACTACAGACCAAGACTGTGCAAAAATCCTCAACAATAGCAAACTAAATCCAACAATATATTTTAAAAAAATCATTCACCATGATCAAGTGATATTTATTCCCAGGATGCCAGCGTAACTCAATATTCCCAAATCCATTAGATCAATAAAGGATAAAAAGCATGTAATCATTTCAAGATGCAGAAAAATATTTCACAAAGTACTATATCCACTCATGATAAAACTCTAAACAAAGTAGGCTAAGAGGGAACATACCTCAATATAATAAAGGCTATATATAAAATCCCACAGTTAACATATTCAATGGTAAAAACTGAATTTCCCCCCTAAGATCAGAAACAAGACAAGGATGTCCACAAAAGTGTCCTACCACTTTTATTCAACATAGTACAGAAGGTCCCAGCCACAGCAATCGGATAAGAAAAGGGAATAAAAGGCATCCAAGTTGGGAATGAAGAAGTAAAACTTCCACTATTTGCAGATGGTATGATACTGTATATAGAAAGGTTGAAAGATTCCACCAAAAAACTACTAGAACTGATAAAGGAATTCAGTAAGATCACAGGATACAAAATCAGTGTACAGAAAACTGTTGCATTTCTATACACTAATAATGAAGTAGCAAAAAGAAATTAAAAAAACATTCCCATTTACAACTACACCAAAAGTAATAAAGTATCTAGGAAAAAACTTAACCAAGGAGGTGGAAGAAATGTACTCTGTAAACTATAAAACATTAATGAAAAAAATTGAAGACACAGAAACAAATGGAAAAATATTCCATACTCATGGATCAGAAGAACAAATACTGGTAAAATGTCTGCACTATCTAAAGCAATCCACAGATTTACTGTACACCCTATCAAAATACCAACATTTTTCACAAAACTAGAATAAATAATCCTAAAATTTGTATGGAGTAAAGAACCTAAATTTTTAAAAAGAAATCTTGAAAACAGAAAAAGCTGGAGGTACCACAATTCCAGACTTCAAGTTATATTACTAAGCTATAGTAATCAAAATAGAATGGCACTGCCACAAAAATAGACACATATTTCAATTGAACACAAAGAGCCCAGAAGCAATCCACAATTTTATGTTCAATTAATCTTCGACAAAAGAGGAAAGAATGTGCAATGGGGAGAAGCCAGTCTCTTCAGCAGCTGGTGTTGGGAAACTGGAAAGCTACATCCAAAAAAATGAAACTGGACCATTTTCCCACATCATACACAAAAATAAACTCAAAATGGATTAAAGACCTAAATATGAGACCCAAAACCATCAAAGTCCTAGCAGAGAGAACAGGCAGTAATTTCTCTGACATTAGCTGTGACAGTATTTTTCTAGATCGGTCTCCTGAGGCAAGGGAAACAAAAGCAAAAATAAACTAGTGGGTCTACATCAAAATAAAAAACTTCTACACAGTGAAGGAAACAATCACCAAAACCAAAAGGCAACCTACAGAATGGCAGAGAATATTTGCAAATGACATATCCAAAAAAGGGTTAATATCCAGAACATAAAGAACTGATATAATGCAACATCCCAAAAAACAACCCAATTAAAAATGGGCAAAAGACATGAACATTTTTCCAAGAAAGACATCCAGATGCCTAACAGACATATAAAATGATGCTGAACATCACCCATCATCAGTGAAATGCAAATCAAAACCACAATGAAATATCGCCTCACACTTATGAGCATGGCTAAAACCCAAAACACAAGAAATAACAAGTGTTGCCGAGGGTGTGGAAAAGAAGGAACCCTAGCACACTGTTAGTGGGAATGCAAACTGGTGGAATCACTGTTTAAAATCATATGGAGGCTCCTCAAAAAGTTAAAAATAGAATTACAGTATGACCCAGTAATTCCACTACTAGGTACTTACCCAAGGAATAAATAAATCACTTATTTGAAACAATATATTCATCCCTCTTTATTGCAGAATTATTTACCATAGCCAAAATACTAAATCACCCCAGTGTCCATCAATAGAAGAATGGATAAAGAAGATGTGGTGTGTGTGTATATATATATGTACATATGTATAAAATGAAATATTATTCAGCTAGAAGAATGAATAAAATTTTGCCATTTGCAACAACATGGATGGACCTAAAGAGCATAATGCTAAGTGAAATTAAGTCAGCTAGAGAAAGACAAATACCATACGATCCCAGTCATATTTGGAATTTAAGAAACAAAACAAACAAAAATTAAAAAACAGCTAACCGACTCTTAAGTACAGAGAACAAACTGATGATTATCAGAGGGAGGGGGGATGGGTAGAATACGTGAAGGAAATTAAGACTACACTCATCATTGTGAGCCCAGAGTAATGTATAAAATTATTCAATCACCATACTGTACACCTGAAACTAATATGACGCTCTGTGTCAATTATACTGAAATTTAAAAAATAAGTCAATAAAAGGACAAATTTATACATATATAAAGAAAGAAAACCACTTTTTCTTCCTGAACCTAAGACTATTATTCTAAATTGGATAATAAAGTGAAAAATGAATAAAGGAAAACAGGCAGATGGAGATGTGATTAGGGTAGAAAGGAAGAACAATGTCACTCCCTCAACACACACACACACACACACACACACACACACACACACACACACACACAGAAATTCAATGCCTTCCAAAAGACTCTGGGCAATCTACCAGAAGGGTACCCATTCACCCATGACTATTTCCCATGTCAACTCCCACCAAAAAATAACCTGTCTTTTAAAACATTAAACAAAAACTCAAATTTGAACAACATTCCAATAAAATCTACCTAGTGTGCCTCACTCTTTGGAGCTGGGGTGGTTAAGTTCTCTGTCCTGGTAAAATTGGGATAAGGCAATGAGATCAAGCTGGCTGGCCAGCATCAAGCCAGATCTGACATTCAAGGATCTTATTTCCTCCAACAGGTAATTTTAGATCCAAAAGAGTCTACTTTGTATTTTTATTACTCCTTTCTTTATAATAAAACCCCCTTGTAATACGAATACATTAGGAAAGCACAGAGTCAGACAAGCCTAAATTCTGCAGGGTGGGAAAACAGAAGTATGACAAACTTCTAATCAACATCCTAGACTGGACCGCCATCTTGCACAACCACCAGGGGCGCCAAATGCAACCTGAACTGCGTAACTAGTAGCCTTAACTCAGCAGTTCAGGAGCACAGGAGGCTTGGCCAGGACTCCCTCATCTTTGTTGCTTCTGCCCTGCTGGGATTACCCCACTCGCTGATTACCAACGAAGGAGGGGAGGGTATGACAACTTCAGTAGAATGCCACCAAACTCCTCTATCAACTGTTTCAACGTCAGGGAAGAAAATGCAGGACTCCAGAAATCACGGCAAATAAAACAGACAGTTCCATCAGTTCCATCAGCTCTCCGTGACTACAACGAAAGGTAGCAGGAACTCCTCTCCTCTCAAAATTCACAAGTATCTGTTGAGAACCATCCAGTGATCAATCATAGTAGAACGGGCCTATCTTTCCCATGAATCTTTCCCAAGTTGTAATCTTCACACTCTGCCATTCTACAATAACAAAATCAACGGTTCGGCATTTTAGCAGGAACCCACCAAATATACTTGGTTAGAACTTATACTCACGTCCTCGGAATTAAATTCCAAGTGACTATACTAGTTTTTAAAAAGCTGGCGGAAGCCTAAAGAAGAAACATGAAATAAGCAAATCTTGAAATCTCCCTGCAAATACCACCTCTTTGCCCATATTAGAGAACCCAATTATGTGCACAGAGTGGGTTGGTCAGGGGGAGGGGCCAGGATACAATAAATCAACAGAGGAAAACATTTCCCAGGCAAATGATCACCTCGACCAGCAAGGTGTGCAGACAATCGATATTTCTACTACGCCCGATAAGCTAACAGGGAAGACAAAGGGTCACTGTTCTACTGTAGATGGTCGTTTATATGCATTCATAATATACTTGCAAATATATTTAAGTGTAACTGATGATTTCTCATTATAATCATATAAAAGAATAAAACAATTATTAAAACCACCAATAAAGACCGCCTATCTTCTTAGCATTTTGATTATTTCCTTCCAGACCTTCCTATGTGTGTCCACGTCATAAAGATGGCAATCTTTTATTTTTAAATGTTTATTTTTATTTTTATTTTGAGAGAGAGAGACAGGGATCACCAGCAGGGGAAGGGCAGAGAGAAAAACAGAGAGAGGATCCCAAGCAGGCTCCATGCTGTCAGTACAGATCCCAACGTGGGTCTTGATCCCTGAGCCTGGGCTGAAACCAAGAATCAGACACTTAACTGACTGTGCCACCAGGCACCCCTAAAAATGGGAGTCTTTAGGTCATGGATTAGTTTCGTGGATTTGATTTTCCATTATAGCGTAAGCATTTTCCAGTGTCCATAAACATTCTTTGAAGACATTTTCGGTGGACACATATTACTACCATGATTTAATCATTCACCTCTTGTGGACCATTTAGGATGTTTCCAGCTTTCTGCTACTATTGACAAAAGCCAAACACACTTATGAATTCATTTGATTTCCTTAAGGTAATTAAATTTCTAGGAATTTATCCTATCATAGAATATCAACTTTAAAAAAAAATTCCTGCTTGAAATTTTATGGCTAAGTTGCCTTCCAGAAGGGGGCTGTACCAATATGTACGCCCATTATCAGTGTCTAAGCGTTCTGGTTTCAGACTGTTCTCAAAAACACATGGGCAACTCAAACTGCCAACATGATAGGAAAGCAATTAGCTGCCTGAATCTGGCCTGGCTGCAGAGAGTAAACAAGGGCTCTTCTTTGCTTTCCTCAGAAAACTCAATTTGTATCCGTCTGTGAGGGAGACGAGAGAATGAGCTCAGACCATGAACTTCAAAGGACTCAGGTACCAGCTTCATTACAAGCAACTGTTGAGCCTCCTGCAGGAGAAGGGGAAATGTTCTCGTATTTTTAACAGCCCACGTTCCCAGAGAAAACACAAAGGACATTCGCTGCTGTGTGTATGGATATAAACTGTGTTAGCACCACTAATAAAAGTGTGTCTCCAGAGGAATCCTCACCATTAACCCCAGTCCAGCCAGCAAAAACGTGATTCCTTCCAGGATGACAAATAAAATGTCAAGCCCCAGAATAATTTAAAGTATGAGTTTAGGTGTTTCCCCCAAATTAAAAACATGTATGTCGTTTGACACAAACACTGATCTCATCTAATCCCACTCAATTCCTCTCTGTGCTCTTATTCTAAAGACATTATAGGGGCGCCTGGGTGGCTCAGTCTTGGTTTCAGCTCAGGTCATGATCTCACGATTCGTGGGTTCAAGCCCCGAGTCGGGCTCTATACTGACAGCATGGAGTCTGTTTAGGATTCTCTGTCTCCCTCTCTCTCTGCCCCTCCCCTGCTCATGCTCTGTTTCTCTCTGTTTGCCTGTCTCTCAAAAATAAATAATGAGAAAAACCTCTATTCCTCCACAAAACAAAATTCTTAAACTGAAATAAATAGAAGTGTTAAATTCCATTCTGAAGTGGAACTGGGGTTTCCCACATACTCATCATCAAAATAGACATAGTAAAGAACCTCTGTAACTGACAAGTTGAGATTTAAAACATCCTGTCAGTTTCAGGTTGTTATGTGCCTCTCTGTTTATCCAAGACAGATTTACATCAGTGAGGCACTGTGCATTTATGGTAGGAGGGGAAAATAATGCTTAATAATGTTCTGTAACTTATTTTAATTTTTTAATGTTTTATTTATTCTTTGAGAGAGAGAGAGAATGAGCAGAGGAGGTGCAAAGAGAGGGAGACAGAATCCAAAGCAGGCTCCAGGCTCTGAACTGTCAGCACAGAGCCCGATGTGGGGATCAAACTCATGAACCATGAGATCATTACCTGAGCCAAAGTTGGACGCTCAACCGACTGAGCCACCCAGGTGCCCCAAGAATGTTCTAGAATTGAAAAAAAGACATATGCTGAAGAACCAAATAGCATGGCCATCGAGCAGTTAGAGAAGCCTCGCACAACTACAAGGAACAGATATGTCTTAGAATTCAGTCTCACAAAACTACAGGGAACAGACATATCTTCTGTTTCCTTTCCCAAACCACAGTGTTCTTTATAGTTCAAACATTGTATGATCCAGTGTGTAATGGCAGAGACTTCTTAATACAAGGAGATCAAAAAAATGCCTGACGGGCACCTGAGTGGCTCAGTCGGTTAAGCATCCAGACTCTTGATCTTGGCTTGTTCCTGGGTTCAGGAACCCAGGGCTGTGTGGGACTGTGCACTGATAGTGCAGAACCTGCTTGATTCCCTATCTCCCTCTCTCTCTGCACTCCCCGCTCACGTTCTCTCTCAAAATAAATAAACGTTAAAAAAAATTTCACAACACAAACATCACTTGACGACAGACGTCACGACCACACTCCTGGAAGTCAAGCCGACACCGACCAATTCCATTGCCCCCTTGTGCCAAAGTCCCGGTTTTAAGGACAGAACCGAGAGAGGAGGGGGTGTGACAAGAGTGGGGAGAAATGGGGACACTGCAGGTGTTCTCACCCTGCATGATCGGGAGCTGGGGACAGCTGTTGGCTCATTGAAAGGTACACCACCACAGAACACCGCGTAATGCCGTCTGAGAACAGCCATAACCGATTATCACAAATTAGGTGGCTTAAAACCACAAACCAGTTACACCTACAAAGACCCTACTTCCAAATAAGAATACATGCAGGGGTTGAGTCTGGAGGCACATTAATCGACCCAGTACACGATGATACATGTGCTCACGTGTGAACTTCCTAAACCAACCTGCAGTCTGTAACCGGGAGAACATTCCGTGGTCACTGCTCACCCCTGTCTCCTGTGACTGGGCCTGGCATGTTCGGGGTTCTGAGCCAGTGCCTGCTGAGTGATGAATGAATGAACCTTTCGATTCAGCACCAAAGCCCCTCCTTGGAGTGCAGATCTGCTGAACGAGGCATCTCTCTTTCCTAAGCCCCGCCCACTACCTTGACAGCCCTCTCTGACCAAGTCAAGACGCCCGCCCTGCAGAGGGACCTGAGAGCAGGATCCTGCAGGACTCTAGTCCTCTCCCGACCCCTTCCGGCAGGTTAAGGCCAAGGTGACAGACAAAACTTTTACAGCCCAGCACGGAGACCCTTGCTATGGTGGGTATTATATTCTAGTCACTAGAAGCCTGGGGAATCTGGCGGAAGGGCCAGGGCAGGAGCCGTTTATCAGCTAGTAAGGAAAAATATCTGTGTTATTAACTAGCAAGAGATAAACACCAAATCCATGTTAAAAGCCTTAGAACAGGGGGTGGGAAATGTTTTCTATAAAGAGCAAGATAGTAAATATTATAGGCTTTGCAGGTCACATGATTTTGTCACAACTACTCAACTCCACTGCTGTAGTTCAAGAGCGGCCAGAGACAACACATAATGACTCACTGCCCGGTTGTGTTCCAAGGTAACTCTACGAAAACAAGTGGCAGGACAGATACAGCTATTGGTTGCCACCCCTACCTTACAACACAACAAGCAGGACCAACAGTCCTGCTTCAGCCTTCAACCCCAAACCCATTAGCACAGTCTCACCAACTGATGAACCAGCCACCAAGGAGTCTCTCCTGCGCAGCCTTGATCTTTACAGACCCCAAGAGACAGACTCAAAGTCTGCAGTCGAGCCCTCTGCCCCCAGGTGAAATATACTCACCCAGAAAAATCTGTAGTGAGAATCCCATAGTGGAAGATGTATATTCGGCTGATGTGGCATATTGTAAGGTATCCCATTGCTACAAAAAAGGAGTACCTGAAAGCAGAAGAGAGAGGATTGGGTGATTATGCGTGGCAGTAACGTGATCAATCTTCTCCTCTTCGTCTCCCTCCCTCCCCACATGTAGTCAGTCACAAAGCCCTCTCTGCCTTGCCCCTGCTATTCTGGCTTAATTGGTTCAGGATCACACAGCAGGTGCAATTCCATCGTGCAGCCAGAGCTGTGGACAAATGATCTGCAAGAGCGGGCACTCAAATTCTCCTTTTCACAAACACCATCGCGTCTACACAACGATCTTTGTAAACTACAGACCAGCATTACGCCACCGACCTCTCCCTCCCTGAAACGCTTTGTTCTCTTGGCTTCTCTTCTCCTTGTTGGCTTCCTGCCTCTCTGGTTAATTCTTCTATGGCTCTTGCTCAGCTTATCTTCCTCTACTGACCCCTTCGGTGTTAGCATTCCCAGTGCTCTGCTAGGGACCCCCCCTGACCCCCAAGCGTGAGGCTTCAGTTACCTCATACCAGGATCACTGCCTGGCTTCCTTCAGAGACGGACCCTGACTACTGGGGTATGAACCAGCAACACAGACATGTGCGTGTACACACACACACACACACACACACACACACATATCATTCAGAACATTCATCAATTTGTAATCACACATATGTGGCGTTAAAGAATAAAAATTCAACTGAGTAAACTTTGAAGATCTAACTATCTTTATTAAGCAATTTGTTGGTCTGGCTGCACCCCACTTAGCAAACAGAGGGGAGCTGCAAGGAGATGCACAAAATGGAAGGTTTTTACAGGAAGGAGGATGGAACAAGGAAGTGACTAAATTGTTTCAGGCAAGGCCACCTTCCCTTAGGAGGAAGGGTCTCCTCGTGCAGACGACCTCCTCTTCCCTTTGGCGGATGGGGAGGGCCCATGGGACAGACGACCTCATTAGTACTGACCAGAAAATTCCTGGCTGACCAGTAAGACTTACATTTCTGGGGGAGGCTGAAACTACATGAAGCCCCAGTTTGGTGAGTTGCCTAAGTGACTCCATTTTGGGTCTGTGGCTTTTTTTTTTTTATCAATGATAATCGAATTAGCGTGGTCTCCCTTACTAGACCAAAGGCCCCATGAAGGCAAGAACGTCTTGTGTGTTTCACTCACAAGAGTGGCCTCCTGGGTGCTCAATGAACAAAAACTAAATAAATGTAACTTGTCTTAAAAGTCTCCAAAGGGCCCACTGTCCGGTCACATTAAAGCAGGCGACATGCTTCATGCACGGACCTCTACCCTCCCTCGTGGACTCCTCTCTGAGCGCGCACCACGTCCTCTTAGCTCAGACTACGCTGGCCGCTCGCTCTCCACAATCACAGCCTGCATTTCCAGGCCGGGTGTCTTCCACACGCCCCTTCCTTGGCCTGCAACTCCCTTCTCCATCCTCTAGTCTGCTAGGAACTGTGTAATCACCAGGTACGGCTGGGCTCCCAGCCGGGCTCCCCGCGCAGGCCTGCTCCCCCCAGCCCGCCCTACGCCCAGCACAATTCCCTGTACTGCTGCTGGCACTTCTCTGAGGCTCCACACCAACCTCGTAATTATAATGCTGAAATTACATGCATGTGTCTGTTACGCCAACTCACTGTGACCTTGAGCACCCCAACGGCTGACCATAGAGAGGGTTCGTCTGCAGTTAGCGGAAATGAGCACATTCAACATTTAAATGGTGCAGGGGCCCATGAGAAACACACATAAACTTAGAAGGTATAACATTTAAAATTTTTAAAAAACATTTTAGAAGGTATAGCATTTAAACATGGGTCATAAAACGTGTGTTTTAACTATATTCTCCAATTATACTGAAATTCACGAATTCATGTTAAACTAACCCCTGAAGACCAAAACCTACAGAATTGCGAGGTAGGAATAATAAAAATTCATTTGGTAGCGAGGGAGGACCAGGTAGAGAGCATGAAGCAGTTCTGTAAACTCTAAAGCACTGCGTAACTTTATGTTCTCTTTGCACACAAAGACGTTCTGACACAAAATAAGACTTTCCTTGCCTCGGATTCATCCTTAACCCTTTTCCAAAGAGGAAGATGGTGAACAAAGCTAAGGACTAAGAGAAAACCACTCCCTGAAGAGCTGAGCAGAAGCAGAAATGGCGTTAGGCCCTCCTGCCTCCAGCCTCGGTTTTCTCCAGCCAGTTCGTGAAGGTCAAGGCAAAAGCATGAAGCAGATACAAATTCTCCCATGGCCCTTTGGAATGAAACCACGCCTGCTTCCTCTTTCTCCTCAACAAGACCTACACCCATACCTTCCCCTGCCTCCCAGCCCAGCAGGGAAAGGGAGATCAAGTCAATAGTTCTAAGAGCCCAGCCCAGCAGGGAAAGGAGTTCAACTCAGTAGTTACACCCAGCACGGTGTCCCAACCCAAAAGCACATTGTATTCATGCTCTAGACACAACTGAAAAATCTAAGGAATCCAGGAGTGGTAGAAAGAGTACGTATCATATTCTGGAGACAGACCAACAGGATTTCAAATCCCAGCAATGGCAAAGCGAAAGTGGGAAGTCCAGAGATTAGCTATTTCAGGAAGGACGGATGTGGCAGAGACTAGGGTGTGAGTGATGGGAGTATTCCCCTGCCGACCTGGGTGATGGTAACATGGACTATTCATATGTGAAAATCCCCTGATCTGTACGCCTATTTACCTCTCTGAGCTTCCACTTCTTCAGCTTGGGGGCACAGAGAGAGGGGGAATCTGTATCCCACTGACTTGTCCGAGAGAGAATGTATTTGTAATAATGATATGAAATATTAAATCTGTTAAATGATACAATAAGAGCTTCTATATTAATAATGAAACAGAACTATTTTTTAATGGTTTTGTTTTTATTTTTGAGAGTGAGCGTATGAGCAAGGATGGGCAGAGAGCGAGGGGGACAGAGGATTAGAAAAAGGCTGGGTGCTGACAGCAAGGAGCCTGATGCAGGGCTCGATCTCGTGAACTAGGAGATCGTGACCTGAGGTGAAGTCAGACGCTCAATCTACTGAGCTACCCAGGTGCCCTGAAACATACCTATTTAAAAGAGCATGGCTTAGCACTTGGCACAAGGTAGGTATCCCAAAATTGGCAAATGTATTATCACATTCTCAAAGAGGCTGTCTATCCTAGGAGATACAAACTATGTTCTGCTTCAGATGATCTGGATATGATCAGATAACACCTGTGATTTCTGCCCAACATAGTGGCTTAGGAAGGAAACAGCTAAAACTCCAAGAATTCTCGAGACAAAGAAAAAAAACCTTATGACTAGAAATGGGTTAAGTCCCCACAGCAGCAAAAACTGACCTCCCCCCGCCCCCAGCGGCTCTTCCCAGCCACTTGACTCTTATCACAGGCTCAGCGGGGGAAGAAAACAATTCACAAAGAATCCCGAAATCCTGATCCTAAAGAAACCTTAAGTTCAAACCATCACACCCCCATATTTCAGAGGCGGGAAGTCTGATGTCCAGAGAAGCTGCATGACCCGTCTGAACTCACACTGCCAGAGAGACAGAGCCAGATTTCCAGTCTCCTGTTCTCTCCCTGCATCAATAGGAAGGAAGCAATTTCCCTCCGTCAGGAACCATGAACCACTCCCCGTTTCCACAGTCCTGGCAGAGAAAGCGCTTCTGCTGGCGTCCTTTCTGGTCTTATGACCCGGCCCTCTGCTACCACAATGTTACTGCGGAGGGAACAGTCACAGCCTGTCCGTAAACTGCGCGGCTCAGCCGAGACTGGAATGTTCCATTCCTGGCCGGAGGCTGACACCGGGCCCTGCACAGAACAAGCACATGCATGCAGGTTCCTGACCCTCTGAAAAATGGTCTGCACCGGTCTGGATCACAGGAACAGGAGCGTGGTGCGAGCTGACAAATCGCAATGTGTAAGTTGTTAAGAATGTGCCACAGAGATGCACCCGGTTTGTACTAATTGTTGAATGGCTTCCAAACTCAAGTTTGGGAAAAGCCAGGCATTTTCACCTCCCACTAAAAACAGCATTTTGTCATAATATGAAACAGTCCCAAAACTCATGCTTACCAAATCAGAAATATGGATTTCCTATTTCCCTTCTGAAGGAGTGACTCTACCCCTTTCAAGGAGGGTATTCAAAGGAGAAAGGATAATTCAATGTTTCAGAGCTCATTTGGACACAAAGGTGGGTGAAAATAAAAGTTTAAAGCATGCAAAAATATTTTCCCTTAAAACATGTTTTCCACTTGAAAACATGAAATTTATCATAATTTGCAAATTATACGTTAAAAAGTTAAGTTTCAATGGTTTTCAGAAGGGAAACTATCATGCTCATAGTCTTATTGATAAATCAGAGTTTTCAGGACGCCTGGGTGGCTCAGTTCGGTTGAGACTCTAGGGCTCAGAGACTCTTGATTTCAGCTCAGATCATGATCTCAGGCTCATGGGATCGAGCCCCGTGATGGGCTGTTCACTGGGGTCTATGCTGGGGATGGAACCTGCTTAAGATTCTCTCTCCCTCTCCCTAGGCTCCTCCCCTACTTGCACATGAACTCTCCTTCACTCTCTTGCTCTCGCTCTAAAAAAAAAAAAAAAAAAAATCAAAGAGCTATCTGAAACTAAAATAAGGCGTCTACTTTTTGAAGGAAGGCATCAGAAAAGAAGTTTTAACAGGACAAATGTCTTTTCAAAGGTATTCAGTCATTCACTCGATAAATACTTATTGAGACTTTCCTTGTGCCAAATATTGTTCTGGGCTCTGTGCACACAAGTGAAGTGTGTCTCCACACATTTCAGTGTCGCTGAAAGACAGAACAAAACTGGGGTTTCACAAAGACCGCACCAAACACGGCCAACGGCCAACAGGTACCCCGGCACCTGAAACGATTATCCAAGCACATTGCCTTCACGGCAAAATTAAGTTACTTCTCTACCTTTTAATCCAAAGGTCACAGTTAAGAATATTTCTTCCTCTTTTGACAGGTTTATTGTACATATCTGAAGTACGCAAAGCTTTGATACAGGTCCACACCCGGAAAGCCACAGCCAAATGCAAGAGAACAGACACATCCGTCACCCACCAAGTGTCTTCCTGCCTCTCGGGTCCCCGTCGCATCTCCCTGGGCCCCCCCACCCCGGGGAGCCTCTGATCTGATCTCTGTCCCTACAGATTAGTCTGCATTTTCAAGAAAACAACTGTGGGTGGCTTCCTTCCTTCAGCGTATTTATTTTGAAGATTCATCCCTATCACTGTGTGTTATTAATCTTTCATTCCCTTTGCCTGCGGGGCGGTATTTCACGGCCATGACCCCTGGGGTGGTTCCCAGCTGTGGCGACCACACAGCGGCTTCTCTCCTGCCACCATCTTCACAAAGCTGCCTCTGAATACTCCCAGCACCTCGGGAGCCCCCATGTCTCCTTTCAATATCCCAGAGGACTTGGGATGCGCCACTTGTGACGGGCACGTGGGGAGAACGCCCCTTTACCTTGGAAGCACATTTCACGGGTCATGGAAGAAACCTCACCTTGCACGGCTCACTCCCAGAATCTTACCTGTGAATACTGGACGCGCTCGCCGTGACCATGATCCCGTAGCACAGTAACACCAGCACAAAAAGATGCACGGAGTACCTGTAAGACATCACGGAGAGAGAAGGAGGAGCGTTGAGTATCCTCCAAATGAACACGCGCACCGGCCACCACACTGTGCGCCCCCGCTGCCCCCACCAGAAAGCACGTCATCTGTCAACTCATGTTTATGCAACAGAAAATAAATCAAAAAGGTTTGCTCTGTGTAATTAAGGTACTAGATCTTGAAGCGGCAGGAGGAAGTCCTGACAGGGTGCCACCTGCGGTGCTGGTAATGCCAGGAATCCATAAACGGAACGCTTACACTTTGGCACACATACAACTGTGAGTCCAGAAGAGCTCTGTCTTTAGAACATTTTTTTTTTTTTTTTTTTTTACTTTCAAAGCACCAGGACCAAAACCGATTTTTTGCAGGTACCAAGACATATCCCTGGTCGCTGATTCAACGTTCTCATCTTTTCTCCAATTTTTATTAAAGGAGAGACAGCTGTATTCTAGTGTCTAGAGTAATTCATGAATCTCCTTACGTTGGACTTCTAGAAATGTTGGTTCCTAAAGCTTTTTCCCAGCAAGTGCCACTTCCGGGGCATGTGGCCAGCTTACCCGGTAGAGAAAAGAGTCATCTACAGGCTCTTGATGTTGAGGAATGACTCGCATTTCCTAAGACCAGCACTTCTGCTTTATGCACACGACTAACACCAATTATTATCGTAATGCAAGCAAAACATCAATATCTCCAACAGGTAGGGAAGGTTCCTCATCCAGAAAATGAAACCTTACAGGATTCCATTTACATGGCCCAGGGTAACACCAGTGAAGAAGCACACTTTCTACAAAAACTCACTGAATTGACTTCTAATGGATAGTCCGTTTATTGGTTCAGGGGTCTTACAATACCTGGAGATTGCTGGAACAGCGCCATCATTTTACAAGAGGAGTAAATGCAGATTTCATTTCCTGCCTGGGAAATGCCAAGAATGCCCCCACCACACACCCAAATGGTAACTATTGGAATTTCTGAGGCTCATACTCACCAGCCAAAACAAAAGATGACAAAATAGATGCCAAAGATGGTGGCAAAGGCGTGCCGGACATCGGGACTGGTTTTACCAGGACTTAGGTAGATGCGGAACCAGAAAGCAGCGAACAAGGCAAAGAGCTGGCATGCTACGAAATTCACCTGTGTGGGGGGAAGAGACAGAGAGAGAGACTCAAAACCTTTATTTTCCCTTCTGCCTGCTGCGAATTCTCTCTAGTCTGTTCAGACTTCCACCTCAGGGTGCATCGGAGACTTGGACTCTCTCCTCGGCAGAGTGTTGTTTGGAAAAGGTTCAGGAGACTGAACAGGTAAAAGGACCCTCGTCTGGTGGAACAAGTGAGCAACCTCAGTTTCATTCCCAAGTTTTTTTTTAATTTTTAATTATTTTTATTCATTATATATAATTTATTGTCAAGTTAGCTAACATACGGTGTATATAGTGGGCTCTTGCTTTTGGGGGTAGATTCGTTTCCAATTCTTCAAGACTTGCTTTCTCACCCACAAACAGAGGGCTTTTTAATGAGGGACCGTGAGGTCTGTGGGTTCAAGCCCCGCGTCGGGCTCTGTGCTGACAGCTCAGAGCCTGGAGCCTGCTTCAGATTCTGTGTCTCCCTCTCTCTGACCCTCTCCTGCTCACGCTGTCACTTTCTGTCTCTCAAAAATAAATAAAAAACATTTTAAAACATTTTTAAAAATGAGTGACCGTGAGGTCAGTTTGCTGGGCCTCTTCCCTCCTTATCCCCGGCGGGCTCCTGAGATAAAGCACGTGTCCTATAAGAGGCTCAAGTGAATCAAATCCATGACGCGTCCCTCCCTTAATACCTAAGAAACTAAATGCTTCTCTCCAAAGTCATCATCAACTGTTTGACTCTAGTTTTTCTCATTTTAAACGAACACCAAATAAAAATAAACAAATAAAAATAAATCAACGCCACACGAACAAGAGTGCAGCTCAAGTTCAAGGAGCAGCGCTAAAAATCCACACACACAAAAAGAAATGCCCCCACCTGAAACTTCCAATGCTACCCTGACCCATTATTTAAAACAGGCAACAAATTTCCTTAGAAAAATCTCATTTGTCTATTTCTCAAAAACATTGTACCTAAAAGGAAATATAAAATAATCCTCTGATACTCCTGCGAAAGAACGGCTGATTTCACATAAAACCAAAATACATCAAGTGATGGAACCATTAATTACAACAGGAAGAGCAGTTCAAACTTTTCAGAGTATTCGGAACGAAAACTTAGCTTTTAGAAGACACGTAACGGAAAGGGGATGGAGGATATAAATACCTGAGTAGAGCCCCGAATTCCGCCTCCACAGTTTCTCACACAACAAAACACTGAAGCTGTTGGTGGTGAAATTTATGAGGGCTGGGAGCGGGGAGGGAGGGGCGGACTGGGGGCGGGGAGGGAGGGGCGGACGGAGGCAGCAACAGGGGCTCCACCTGCGCTCATTTTGTTTTCCCAGTAAAAACCAAGACCACCCTGGGCCCCTGATAATTCACAGGAAGACTTTCAGAGAATTTTCGGTTTCGTTTTTAAAAACTGTACTGACTTTCCCCTCTACTTGGCGATCACTCTTCACCCATCTTTCCAAACACTTATTCCCACAACTGCCCGCCCTCACTTTCTACCAGCAAGAGAGGAGGTGACTTGTGATCCTAGCCTGCATGATGCGGTCCTACCATTTTATGCAGCCTAAATAACACCACCACCAACGGTCTCTCTGACACACACACAATGGAGAGAAAAATAACCATCTTAGCGAGGTTCCAAATATAAAGGAATTGGCAACTTGGAAGGTCAGAGTTATGATCATCTGTAGGTGATCAATCACACATTCTTTCATTCTCTCGGCCACAGCGGAATACAGTCACTCAGCAGAATGCCCTAGGGGAACACTGGTTCCACTCCTTGAGGTTTGCCGGTAATCACTGAGCACCTCTGCACCTGAGGAATGATCTAAACGGTAGACAGTGGTTCTCAAGTGCCGACCCCGGACCAGCAGAAGCATCACCTGGAAAGCCATCAGAAATGCAAATTCTCAGGGCACCTGGGCGGCCCAGTCGGTTAAGCATCCGAGTTCAGCTCAGGTCATGATCTCACGGTTTGTGGGTTTGAGCCCTGTGTCTGACTCTGTGCTGACAGCTCAGAGCCTGGGGCCTGCTTCAGATTCTGTGTCTCCCCTTCTCCTTCTGCCCCTCCCCCCTCAAGCTCTGTTTCTCTATCAAAAATAAACAAAACGTTAAAACATTTTTAAAAAATGCAGATTCTCTTTCCTCACCTGAGACTTACTAAATTAGACCTTCCCAAGGTGGGTCCAGCAGTCTGCACTTTAATGGCCCGTCAAGAAATGGGGAGGCAGAGTCACTTTGAGAAGCCCTGGGAGAGAGGAGAAAGGAGGCAGGTGCCTGCCTTCCAGACCTTCTACTCTGAGAAAGGAACACAAGCACCTACAAGTAATCGTGAAATAACATTCACATGGCGTGAACTTAGTACATTATTATTATTCTCTTATATCACACCCTCTTCAGATCCAAAGTGAATGGTGAGAAGCTTCCCGGTTAAGGAGCAATGAGACTCGAGCTGACAATCAGGAAAAGAAAAAAACTGTTGAAACAGGTAAAAATTGAGGTGGGGGAGAGGTTAAGGACATTAACATTACTGCTGCCTGGGGTGCCCGGGTGGCTCCATTAAGCATCTGACTGCAGCTCAGGTCATGACCTCACAGTTCATGCGTTGGAGCCTTGCGTCGGGCTCTGCACTGTCAGTGTGCAGCCTGCTTGGGATTCTCTCTCTCCCTCTGCCCTCTCTCTTTCTCTCAAAATAAATTTTAAAAAACGTTTAAAAAAAAAACACTGCTGCCTGGGTCCTATCCCCAACCATTCTGCCATGACTGGCCTGACATCAGGACTTTCCAAGGCGGTCAGGTGGCCTGAGATTCAGGCAAGATGGAGAGCACCTGGTTCAGAAGTAGAACAAGGGAGACCCTCAGAGGCACCCAGGAGGAACGAGGCTTTCTCACAGAGAAGAAACGCACAGGGGCGCCCGGGTGGCTCAGCCGGTTAAGTGTCCGGCTTCGGCTCAGGTCATGATCTCACAGTTCGTGGGTTCGAGCCCCATATCGCGCTCTGTGCTCACCGCTAGCTCAGAGCCTGGAGCCTGCTTCGGATTCTGTGTCTCCCTCCCTCTCTCTCTGACCCTCCCCTGCTCACACTGTCTCTCAAAAATAAATTTAAAAAGAAGAAGAAGAAGAGCACAAATAAAGGACAGGGAGATTGGAATGTGAAGGCCGTGGGGGCAGGGATGAGATGGAACAGGTCTAAGCTCAATGACTGTCGTCACTCAGCTGGTCCGGGCACCCTCAGCCTCCTGACAGTCCCATCAGCTTGGCTTGTCGTAACAAAAGTGGGTCCTCCTCCATACACAGTAACATGGTGGGTCCTTCCAACCCACTTCCAAGAAAGAATAAGGCTCACGGCGGGAAACTATACATCTGATCTTGTCACCCTAGTAATCGATACAGAGGGAAGAAAGACGCACAGGGTCACTGAAGCAATCTGCCATTTTTCGGGCACCATAATCTCATGTGTAACCAACTGAACACCCTAGTTCTGACTCTCGGGTGTCCGCTGGGTGACTCTGGGTAATTCACTGATTAATTCTACAAACATTTACTGGTTGATGCCATATGCCAGATACTGGGTACTGCAGGGAAGATACTGTCACTTCCAGCAAGTCAAGAAAAGAAGACTTACAAGCTCTGGGTTTCAATTCCTTTTGGGGGGGGGGGTTGCAAAACGTGTGCTTTGGGAGACTCAGTCTCTAATGGACTCTGATTCTAATCTAACCCAAACCCTTAACTGGTAGTGATGAATGCCTAAATGCCAAGACCTTTAGGGACTAAACGCTCCCTCTTACACACGGACACAGCCCACACCCCCGTCCTCTTCCCGGGAGTGAGTCACGGGCGGCTAGATGAATGTTCCCTGGCAGACTGTTCCAGGCAAAAGTGGAAACACACACAGCAGCACCACTTAGTTCTCACAGGAGGCTTCTACCAAAACTGCTTTTCAACGACCAGATGTGCATCTTAAAAGGCACAGCTGAGCCACAGTTAGACACCTCTTCACGTCCATTAGAATGGCTATCATTTTAAAAACAAAATAATAAGCGTTGGCAAGAATGAGGAGAAATTATAACCCTTGCACGCTGCTGGTAAAAATGTAAGACGGTGTGGCCATTGTGGCAAACAATATGGCGGCTCTTCAAAAAATTAAAAATATAATCACATACGATCCAGCAATCCCACTTCTGGGTATATGCCCAAAAGAATTGAAAAAAGGGTCTTGAAGAAGTATTTCTCCACCCATGTTTGTAGCAGTATTATTCACAATAGCCAGAAGGTGGAAGGAACCCAAATGTCTATCAACAGATGAATGGATTTTTTAAAATGTGGTAAATACATACAGTGGAATATTATTCAGCCTGGGGGAATTGGGAAAATGGGGGAAATTCTGACACATGCTACAATTTGGATGAACTTTGGGGGCCTTATGTGAAGTGAATAAGTCAGTCACAAGAGGACAATTATTCTATAATTCCACTTAAACAAGGTACCTAGAATACGGGAGTTAAATTCATAGAGACTGAGTGAAGGACAGTGATTCCCAGAGACTGAAGGGCGTAAGGAAGGGGATTATTGTTTAATGGATACAGAGTTTCAGTTTTGCAAGACGAAAAGAGTTCTGGAGATGGGTAGTGGGGATGGTCACACAACAATGGGAATGTCCTTAATGCTAACACTGAACTATATGCTAAAAAATGGTTAAAATGGAAAATATCATATTTTGTATATTTTATCACAATTTTTGAAAAAGTATAGCCTAGAGCATGACACCAATTTCTTTGCATATGTGACTTCTGTGGCCAATGGTGGCACGCTGCCGTGACAACAGTTCATATAGGAACAGAAAGAGATCTAGGCTCCTTCCTCTCTACAGCCCAACAAAACTGGAGGCATTGTTTTTCAGAACTACATCCCAGAGTGGATTTGATTTGATGTATAGGATCTGCTTCCGAATAACCTTGAAGGGATGGGTAGAGTGGAGTGAGTACAAATCAGTGGTTCTCAACTGGGGATGATTAGCCTCCGTCTCAGGAGACATTTTTGGTTGTCATAGCCAGAAATGGTCGGGGGGAATGCAAGAAGGCCGCAAAACATCCTAAAAGGCAGAGGCCAGCCCCCCCCACCAAAGAATCTCCTGGCCCAGAACGTCGGCAGAGCTGGTATTAGCAAATCACGGTGTACATAGAAAAAGATGGCCACGCGTTGAAAACGGAGTGTTGGGCACATGAAAGTTCATTCTACTCATCTCTCCGCTTTTGTGTCTGTTTGAATTTGTCCATAATAAACCAGTTTTTAAAATTACACAACTCTGGAGAGCAAATCAATGGCCTGGGATGATACAGGCATTAAACTCTGGTGACTGCAAGCAGCTGGAACTAAGAAGGTCTCTTTATCCACCTGGAGAAACACTAAGTTAATAAAGTAATATATATAAGTACAGAAACGAACTAAACAATAAAGGGATCATAGCTTCCTAAATAGGTAGGGGCGGGGGGGGGGAATAAAGCCTTTTAGGAAATGATCAAACTGCCGTTAAGAAGAGGGTAAATTACGGGGCGCCTGGGTGGCTCAGTCGGTTGAGCGTCCGGCTTTGGCTCAGGTCACGATCTCACGGTTTGTGGGTTCGAGCCCTGCGTTGGGCTCTGTGCTGACAACTAGCTCAGAGCCTGGAGCCTGCTTCGGATTCTGTGTCTCCCTCTCTCTCTGATCCTCCCCTGCTCTCGCTGTCTCTGTCTCTCAAAAATAAATAAAAAACATTTAAAAAAAAAGAGGGTAAATTACAACAATTACAAGAGAAAAAGATCTCCCTTCAATAATAATCATCAAATGAAGTCGTTGATCTCATCCCACAGCCAGCAACAGGCTTAGTGGTTACAGGAGTAGACACAGAGCCTGGACACCCAGCCGCACAAGGATCCACCACTTCCTGGTTCAAGAGTGACCACAGCTTGCTACACTTTGACTCTTAGCTCACGTGATGGAGGTAATAATAGTGCTACCATTGCACAGGGTTGTTGGGACGAAGACCATGTAAGACTAGTTGAAACAGTGCCTGGCACTGATAAGCACTTGCTAGAAATATTATTGTACATCTACTCAGCTAACACGCAAATTGTGCACAGAATAACTCCATACACAGTAACTGCTATTGAGCTACTAAGAACTGGCTTCCCCAGTCTCCTCCCTGCTGCCTTTGTACTGATTCCTTTTCCCACCCAACGTTCAGGCAGCTGCCAGAATGTTCCATGTGTCCTTTCTTCCACAGGGAGAGGCAATACCGCTTAGGACAAAGAGCCAATCTTTGGGTTTTCCAGCTCCCAAGTGGGGTTTTATAAACTAAAAGCAGAGCTCAGTCTGAAAAAGTCAGGGCAGTCTACAAATGTAGGAAAGATAGGTTGTTTTTTTCTCCTTTTTAAAATTCTAAAAACATGTTTTAATATAGATCAAGAGCAAAATGGAAAGATTTAAAGCATGGAGTGTCTACTACAATCATGGAGGGAAGGAAAGTTCCTGATGATGAAAGAGTAATTTTTCTGCCCTAGAAAAGAGATACGGAGTCTGGCCAGTGCACCGAAGTTGGGATTCAGTGGAGCAGGACCAGCAACTTGGCATGGTGGGGGGCGGGGGGGCTGACAGCGGAAGTGGTGCGACCTCAGAAATTGATGGGAGCCCAGAGAAGTCGGGAGGAATGACACAGGTGTTACCGTTGCAGACCGGCTGTCTGGCTTCCCAGAATGCAGCCCCGGGAGATGGCCGGCATTGCTTCCAGAAGGCTCAGAACAGCAGAAAGGCTAGCGGAGAGCTGATAGGCCTGAGAAGGTCTTGCAGTTACGTCCAGGAGAATGCTGAGTGTGAACCTGCCACCGGGAGCCACGGAGGGTGCGCAGGGAACCGCAGAGAGAGCAGCAGCGAGAGCCTGATGCCCAAGGCCACACGGAGGGGCTCCTCTCAACCACAGGCCAGCAAGGCCGCCAACAGCACAGGGACCCCAGGCCCCCGCAGAGGCTACACAGGCCTACAGACCCCTCAGGGCTTACCTGATTCCCAGCCAGAGAGGGAGACAAACCTGGGACATAACCAGCCTTAAACAGGAAGGAAGCTGCCCATAACTGGCAAAGTAGCTTAAAAATGAATTTAACTTTCTTTTTAAATTTTTTTTAAACATTTATTTATTTTTGAGAGACAGAGAGAGAGCATGAACAGGGGAGAAGCAGAGAAAGAGACACAGAATCGGAAGCAGGCTCCAGGCTCTGAGCTAGCGGTCAGCACAGAGCCCAATGCAGGGCTCGAACCCACGAACTGTGAGATCATGACCTGAGCTGAAGCCAGACGCTTAACCGACTGAGCCACCCAGGCGCCCCAAAAGCGAATTTAACTTTAAATAATTAACGTTAATAACTTAATTAATTAACTTTAAAGTAGGGAGAAACTAAAAAAGTTTCTAAAAGTTATGGTTTTTGCACACCTATCTCTGGCTGTAAATTTTTGACCTGTCATTATCACAACAATTAGAGATGTGAACAAAAAAATATTTAGCTCAGTATTATTTCTAGAAGAGGAAGGGACCTAAAAATTCAACAATAAGTAAAGACATTTTAACACATAAAGCAAGTCAAAGATGCACCTTGAATTATAATCCTCTTTGCAAGGACTATGGTGGTATTTGCCATAAGCCAGACTTCCAACCAATTCCTTGAAATCTATTCGTTGGATGACAAACAAGCAGAATGCCAAAAAAAAAAAAAAGTTAAGGCGTTATTTACAAGACAGAATGATGTAATATCTACCTAAAGATAGGACAAGGAGGATAGTAATTAATGGTAAACGTATGCAACAGAGCAGTATTACAGGGGCGCCTGCATGACTCCGTCAGTTAAGCGTTTGACTCTGGACTTGGGCTCAGGTCATGATCTCATAGTTTGTGGGTTCAAGCCCTGCACTGGGTTCTCCACTGACAGTTCAGAGTCTCTTGGGATTCTCTCTCTCTGCCTCTTCCCTGTTCACACACACACACTCTCTCTCTCTCTCTAAAGGAATAAATAAAATTTTTAAAAAATCTAAAAATGAGCATTACCAAGCACCTATAATCAAATGAAAAGAATTTTACATAACTAATTTAAAAACACAGAATATAAAATTGTGGGGTGACTGGATGGCTCAGTCGGTTAACCATCCAACTCTGGGTCAGGTCATGATCTCATGGTTCATGAATTTGAGCCCTGCATCAGGCTCTGTGCTGACAGCTCAGACTCTATGTCTCCCTCTCTCTCTGCCCCTCCCCAGTTCATGCTCTGTCTCTGTCTCTGTCTCTCTCTCCTCCCTCTCCCAAAAGGAAATAAACATTTAAAAAATAAATAACAAAATAAAAGATAAAATAATTTTTATGCCTACAACTGTGTTAAAAACAATAGTGGCATTAAGAAAAAGGCAAACATAACATGTAAAATGGAATCCAGTGATTTTGTCAGGGTGACAGGAATCAGAGCAAATTTTCTGCAAAAACTTTTTTTACAGTTCATAGTTGTAAATTTCATGTGGAATTTCTCATACACACACGCGCACACACAATGTACCAAGGCAACCTAAGAAACGCTTAAAAAATCTGTATTTAATCCTACTTACTCTAGGCTCAAGGTCGCATTTATTAGCACCTATTACAGCTAACATTTAAAAAGTGAGGCATAAATTTAAAAAAAATTAACCTGTAAAAAGTTTCCTCTTAAAGAAAAACATGTTTTACAGGCAGTAAAATGTCAAGGGTAACAGTGTGGACGGCCAAAGAGAATAAAAATGTGTACCACGATGCTCCCGACCAAACCCTTCACATTCAGAAGCCACACGTTCTGACGCTTTGACTTTGGGGCTGACGCACCCCCTCCTGAGCAGAAAAGAAAGCCGTGCTTTCGTTTGTGAGACACACAACATCCTGCGCACAACGTGATGCTGCGTGGGTTCTATGCCTGAGCAAACAGCGGAGCTCAGCGGTTTGGACCCGACTCTCACAACGCAAGCCTGGCGCACCCAACGTTCAACCGGAGCTCGATTTCCTCGCCCCTTGCAAGATTTCAAAGTCACGACCAGAAAATGAAACACACGCCCAAGGCTTTGACTCCCTATTCCACCAAAGCACAGTCGAACGGTGCTGCAGTGTTCAAACGTAGGTCTTCAATCCCTCCGCGTGACTTGCTGCTGGGAAGGAGATTTCTTTGGGGACTTCTGTCCCGTGGTCTTCATATTCTGGCAACAAGAAATGACCTTTGCCAGGAGCAAGAAAGCACTGCCTTCCTCCCAATGAAGAGATGCGAGCAGTCTATTTTTAACAAACAGCAAATATTAACGGTCCAAAATTATTTCCGCCCTGACAGTGGCTCACCAATGAGGTGCAGGCGACTGTCCAGGCCTGGAATGTTTCTCTGAGCAACGCTGCCTTATATGTTCCCAGACAAAACCAATCTAATTAAACAACTCCTTATTTAAAGGCAAGCGGCTCCCTCCTCCACAAGCAGTGCTCTTTTGCATGACCTCCTAGGAATAAATGTGAGTGGGGGAGACTCCCAGAAATGCCATTCCCTTCAGTGCCCCAGAACAAAAGGTGTTTGTGCCACACTCTTCAGCTACTTAGCGCTTTCAAAGAGACCCTTGTTACACTTTTGTTCCAACCTCCTTGGAATGTCAACAAGGACTGCTTTTTTTTTTTCTAATGTTTGTTTATCTTTGAGAGAGAGACAGAGAGAGACAGAGCATGAGCAGGACAGGGGCCGAGTGAGAAGGAGACACAGAATCTGAAGCAGGCTCCAGGCTCTGAGCTGTCAGCACAGAGTCCAATGTGGGCTGTGAACCCACGGACCGAGAGATCATGACCTGAGCTGAAGATGGACACTTAATCAACTGAGCCACCCAGGGGCCCCGTAACATATTTTAAGTAATAACAATAGGGATTTATTGAGCACGTACATTTACTGAGCTCAACAACCTTGGCTGTTATTCTAAATGTTTCACATCCATTACCTCCTTCAGTTTTCTCAGTGAGCCTCAATGTCCTGCTGAGGAACCTTAGACACAAGGTGAAGGGCCCCAGACCCGTTCACCACAGGACAACACCATGACTGATTTAGAGACCCTCAGCCAGGGGCAGCTGGGGGGCTCAGAGAGTTGAGCGTCCAAGTTCGGTTCAGGTCATGATCTCACAGTTTGTGGGTTCGAGCCCCATGTCGGGCTCTGTTCTGAAAGCTCAGAGCCTGCTTCAGATTCTGTGTCTCCTTCTCTCTCTGTCCCTCTCCGGCTCACACTGTCTGTCTGTCTCTGTCTCTCATAAATGAATGAAACATTAAAAAAACAATTTAGAGATGTTTAGCTATTGCCTAGGATTGTCTCTCAAGATCTCAGTCCTGTAGAGTGGGGAGGAGGGACCTGAAGCAGGCTGCCAGGCTCAAAATCCTGTTCCCTGAGGCTTACCCACACCTTCTCTCTGGAGTTTGTACACTCACATCAGAAACTTCCTTCCCTCAGTTCAGAGTACGTCACTCCGTCCCTCTGGAGTGAGATAATCCCTCTATTAATTCTCAGGGGGAAACAAATCCTGTATATTTGGTTAGTTTAGATTGCCTAGAAAGACCTGCTGCCTACCCTACGCTGTAAATATCATGTCATGCCACTGGTTATGATATAGAATGAAAACCCTTTAAAAATAAATGCCAGGGGATACAAGGGCAAAATATGTTTATGCTGTCTGTTTAGCCATGGCAGAGTAAAACCTTAAAATACGTGGGCGGCATGTTTTATAAGGATCTGCCTCCAGCTTGCCTCCCACCCGGCAAATCATATCCTTCTAATCCTTGGCCAAGGAGGCAGGGAAGACTGAATAGAAGTTGGGACCATTTGAGGAGTCCTGAAAACACTGTCCACAAACCCCCACTTATGTCCTCCGGAGACGGGATCTCCCCACCAGAACCACCTCCATTGTGAGCCGTTTGAAAGTGACAACAAAGGGGCGCCTGGGTGGCTCAGTTGGTTAAGCGTCCAACTTTGGCTCAGGTTGTGATCTTGCAGTTTATGGGTTCAAGTCCCACACTGGGCTCTCTGCTGTCGGCACAGAGCCCACTTCAGATCCCCTGTCCCCCTCTCTCTCTGCCCCTCCCCTGCGTGCACTCTCTCTCTCAACAATAAATACTTATATTTTAAAAAGTGACAACAGTAACAACACAGTAACAATAACTAGCAGCAGGATGTACTATATTGCAGGCACTGCTCTAGGCCCTTCTGAGTAAATTCCCAACTCTCTGAGGCTCTTCGAGGCATTCATTTTATAAAAGAGGAAATTAAGTCACAGAGAGGTTAAGAAATTTCCCCAAACATCGCATACCTAGTAAGTGGCAATGCTAGAGTGTAAGCTCCTGGATTCTGTTCCAAAGCCCATCTGCTTAGCCAATCACAGACGATTCATTTAATCAAACCTTCACCTGTAATTCCAACATCTCATTTTCCAGGCAAGGAAAGGCAGAGGCCAGAGATTGTCATGACTTCGACTGGGTCCCACAGCCAAGGAGTGTCAGAGCCGGGATGAGACCTAAGGTGTCCTGACTCTGGTCCGGGGCGCCTGCCTGCAATTCTTCACCAGCCTGGATGCCAGATGGAATACGACAGGATGCAGGTCAGAGAGGACCATGCCGGGGTGAGGTCTCAGGGAGGAGCCCCAGACGGCCAGCCGGGGGAAGGGACACACACGGCAGGAGGAGGCACCGCCACGCAAGGAAGTGCAAGGTTTGGGACAACTTTATCATCTTTTGTTCTTTCTTATTGAGATATAATTGACATATAACATTTGGTTTCAAGTGTACAAAAAAATGGCATCTGTATATATTATGAAATGACTACAGTAAGTCCAGTTAAACCCGTCACTTCACATAATTACACTTTTTTTGGTGATAGTTTTTTTTTTTTTAAGTTTATTTTGAGAGAGAGAGAAAGCAAGCAGGGGAGGGGCAGAGAGAAGAGAGAATCTGATTGACGGAAGGGCAGAGAGAGAGGCCAAGAGAATCCCAAGCAGGCACTCTATGGCCAGAGCAGAGCCCAATGTGGGGCTCGAACCCATGAACTAGGAGATCATAACCCAAACCGAAATCAAAGTGAGACACTTGACTGAGCCACCCAGGCTCCCCTTTTGTTGATAAAAACTTTAAGATCTATCTCTTGGCAACTTTCAAATACATTAATACAGTACTGTTAACTACAATCACCATGCTGCATATTACATCCCCACAACTTATTTATTTTATAACTGGAAGTTTGTACCTTTTGCCGCCCTACACTCATTATGCCCAAGCCCCCGCCCCCACCTCTGGCAACCACCAATCTGCTCTCTGTATCTGTGAGTTCTGGGGGTTTCTTAGATTCTGCATGTAAGTGAGATCACATATTTGTCTTCATCTTATTTCATAATGAGGCATAATACCCTCAAAGTCCATTCATATTGTCACAAATGGCAGTTTTCGTTTCTTTTTTCTTAAGTTTACTAATTTATTTTGAGAGAAAGAGAAAGTCTGAGTGGGAGATGGGCAGAGAGAGAGTGATAGAGAGAGAATCCCAAGTAGGCTCCACGATGTCAGCTCAGAGCCTGATGTGCGTCTCGAACCCCCGAAATGTGAGATCGTGACCTGAACCAAAGTCAGACGCCCAACTGACTGAGCCACCCAAGTGCCCCTGTTTTACTTTTTATGGCTGAATAATATTCCATTGCCCACCCACACACACGGACACACTTTTTTTTTTAATTTATTAATTTTTAAGAGAGATAGAGCACAAGCAGGGGAAGGGCAGAGAAAGAGGGAGACAGAATCCCAAGCAGGATCCATAACTGTCAAAGCAGAGCCCAATGCAGGGCTTGAACTCATAAACTGTGAAACCATGACCTGAGCCAAAACCAAGAGTCCAATGCTTAACCAACCTAGCCACCCAGGTGTCCCGCCCCCACACCTGATCTATTCAACCATCAATGGACGTTGAGATTCCTTCTCTGTGTTGGCTACAGAAAATGCTGCTCCAAGGAATACAGGGGTACACACATCTTTTCAAGTTGAGAGTTTTCATTTCTTTTGGATAAATACCCAGAAGTGGAATTGCTAGATCATATTGCAGTTCTATTTCTAATTTTTTGAGGAAGCTGCATACTGTTTTCCCAGTGTTTGCACTAATTTGCATTCCCACCAGTAGGGCACAAGGGTTCCCTTGCTCCACAGCCTTGCCAACACTTAATATTTCTTGTCTTTTTGATTCCAGCCATTCTGACAGGTGTGAGGGGTATCTCATTGTCCTTCTGATCTGCGTTTCCCTGATAATCAGTGATGTCAAACACCTTCTCATGTGTCTGTTGGCCATCTGTATGTCTTCTTTGGAAAAAGTTTATTTCAGTTCCTCTGCCCAATTTTTAATCAGATTGTTTTTTGCTATTGAGTTGTGTGAGCTCTTTATATATTGGGATACAAATCCTTTATCAGATTTGCGACTTGTATGTATCTTCTATTCCACAGGCTGCCTTTTCATTTTGTTATGCAGCCTTTTAGTTTGATATAGTCCCAACTTGGTTATTATTGCTTTTGTTGCCTTTGCTTTGGGTCTCAAATAGAAAAAAATGTCAAGGAGCTAACTACCTATGTTTTCTTCTAGGAGTTTTATGGTTTCAGGTCTTATAGTCAAGTCTTTAATCCATTTTGAGTTAATTTTTGCATATGGTGAAAGGTAGTGGTCAAGTTTCATTCTCTTGCATGTGGCTGTCCAGTTTTCCCCCAACATCTATTGAAAAGGTTGTCCTTACCCCATTATATGCTTGTGGCCCCTTTGTTATAAGTTAATTGACCATATATGCAAGTGTTTATTTCTGGGCTTTGTAGTCTGTCCCATTGTTCTGTTTTATGTCAATACGACAGTGTTTCTGATTACTACACAGCTTTGTACTATACTTTGAAATCAGGAAGCATGATAACTCAAGTTTTGTTCTTCTTCTCAAGATTGCTTTGGCTGTTCAGGGTCATTTGTATTCTAAACAAATTTTAGGATTGTTTGTTCTATTTCTGTGGAAAATTTCATTGGAATTTTGATAGGGATTGCACTAAATTTGTAGACTGCATTTGGTATATGGACATTTTAACAATACTTCTTTTTTTCTAATCCATGAACATGGAATATCTTTTCATTTGCTTGTGTCCTCTTCAGTTGTTTTCATCAGTGTCTTACGGTTTTCATGTACAGGTCTTTCATGTCTTTGGTTAAATTTATTCCTAAGTATTTTATTTTGATGTAATTATAAATGAATTATTTTAATCTATCTTTATGATAGCTCATTTTTAGTGTATAGTAATACAACAGATTTTTGTATGCTGACATCATATCTTGCAACTTACTGAATTCATGTTCTAACAGTTTTTTGGTATAGTCTTTAAGGTTTTCTATACATAATATCATGTAATCTGCAAATAGAGACATTTTACTTCGTTCTTTCCAATTCTAATGCCTTTTTCTTGCCTAACTGTTTCAGCTAGGACCTCCAGTATTATGTTGAATAAAAGTCGTGAGAGTCAGTACGTTGCCTTGTTCCTGACTTAAAAGGAAAAGTTTCACCACTGAATACGGCATTAGCTGTGGTCTCAGTATATAAAGCCTTTATTATTCTGAGAAATGTTCTCTCTATACCCACCTTGTCAATTTCATCATAAATGGCTACTGGATTTTGTCAAATGCTGCTTCTGCATGTAACAAGATGGCCATACGACTTTTATCCTTCATCTTGTTAACGTATCATGTTGATTGGTTTGCAGATGCTGACCCTCCCCTGCATCCCTGAGATGAATCTTACATGCTCACAGTGTCTGACTTTTGTCATACTGTGGAATTTGGCTTGCTAATATTTGTTGAAGATGTTTGCATCTCTGTTCCTCCAGGATACTGGCCTATAATTTTCCTTTCTTGTGGTGTCCTTGTTGGGTTTTGGTCTTAAGGTAATGCTGGCCTCATAACATGAGTTTGGAAGTGTTCTCTCCTTTCTGTTTTTTGGAAGAGTTTAAGAACTGTTATTAGTTCTCCTTTTTAATGTTCAAGTAGAATTCACCAGTGAAACCATCTGGTCTGGGACTTTTATTTGTGGGAAGGTTTTTGTTTTTGTTTAATGTTTTTAATTTATTTTTGATAGACAGATAGAGACAGCGTGAGCAGGGGAGGGTCAGAGAAAGAGGGAGACACAGAATCTGAAGCAGGCTCTAGCCTCTGAGCTAGCTGTCAGCACAGAGCCCGAGGCGGGGCATGAACCCACGAACCATGAGATCATGACCTGAGCCAAAGCCAGAAACTTAACCGACTAAGCCACCCAGGCGCCCCTGTGGGAAGGTGTTTGATTACTGATTTGGGTTATGGCTTTATAATTTTGACCAGGGCCTGGGTATAGACAGATGTAAGTAGTAGCAGGGGAGCACGTGGGGGGGGCGGGGTGTACATGTGTAATACATATTCAATATATAATCTACATTAATGTGTTTATACGTACATGTGTGTGTTTGTGTAATTCTTCACGAATTACACAAATCCACCCAGCTGGGCCTGCACTGCCTTCTCTCAGTTGGGTTCCACAGTGAAAAGCGACCTCCAGTGAGAGTCTCCCACCACTCACAAGGTTATATGACATGATGACAACATCGACTTCACAAGACTGTAATGGGCACTAAGAGGTGAAAGTACCCATGTATCAGGTGAGCTACAAACTGTCCCTCGGCTAAGGGACTGCTACACAGGCCACTTGATGCCATGCTGCCCACTGCTCAACCCGAGACCCTCTGAAGTCCGCGACTCTCAACAATGAACACTGGAATCGACCAGGAAGCCATTTTAAAAAACAAAAACTAAAAAGGACTGATTCTAAGGCCCCACTCTGAGCTGGGGGGATAGGAGTGGGGGAAGGCCAGCCATTTTATTTAAGGTTCTTGGATGATTCTGATGTGTAGTTCGGGTCTGAGAAGCACAGCTTCAAGTATCATATTGCTCACTGGGAGGTTAACAGGCAGTTGAGTAAGTGTATCTTGGGGACACCTGGGTGGCTCAGTTGGCTAAGTGTCTGACTTCAGCTCAGGTCATGATCTCTCACGGCTTGTGAGCTCAAGCCCCGCATCGGGCTCTGTGCTGACAGCTCGGAGAAGCCTGGAGCCTGCTTCAGATTCTGTGTCTCCCTCTCTCTCTCCACCCCTCTCCAGCTCGCACTCTGTCGCTCTCTCAAAAGTAAACATTAAAAAAAATTTTTTTAAATCGAAATAAGTGTATTTTCGAGTAATTAAGGATTTTAAATCAGGCCTAAAACAGACAAGAGAATCTTAGGCTGTTAGCAATTATACAGTGCAAGTCGCTCATTTTGTGGGTAAGGAAACTCGCTCATGGGGGGAAGAAACGGGGGAGGGGGGCACTAGGGCTGGAGGCTCCCAACTCTATAGGCAGCTCTGCTTCTGCCTCGTAAGTGGGTTCAGAACCCCATGCCCAATGACATCTCCATTGATATGTCACTGGCACACGTGCTGGCTGACTGACTCTGGCTCCCAACACTCACGCCCCCCATCACAGAGGAGCTCTGTCAACTGGCAAAAGAGCAACTCAAAAGGTCCAGCGCCCTGTACACCTCACTCTTCTCAGCAGGTTTAAAAACAATCAGGAAAACCAACTGATTCATACATAACGGATAAAAGGCATCCAAACGAGTCAAACTAGTATCTTCTATTGTGAGGACCAAATGAAACACGTCAAGAGTTCAGATTCTTCTTCCAGGCATGTAGCAAAACTACATCTGAATAAAGTCAATTGAAAGAAGTCATGGTGGTTCCTTTTCATCTAATTTTACTTTCCTATAAAAATTAATGAATGCTCACTTACCAACGGAAAGATACAGAGAGATACAGTGGGAAAAGCTCACAGTCCCCCATCCCCAACCCTCTCCACACACCACCCACCAGTCTTCTTTGCAAACCAGAGTCAATTTTTTAACACTGTTTTCTATGTTTATAAAACATACCCATCCACACTGGTTTCTCCTTTTGTTTAATACAATCATGGCATAAAAATTACCCTGTAACTCGTGTTTCGCCACACAAAGTCCCATCGACACCTTGCCAAGTCCATTCACACCGAGCCAGTATGTACTTTTCAAACCTGCATGATACTCCGTAATGAGTCAGAGTGGGGAGTGTTTTCTATTTTCCATAGAATGATTTCCACAGAAATAAGATTATTTCCACAGAAGTAAAATAATTTCCACCCCATTCCTTCGGAGGGAAAATATAAAAGGTCCCCACCCTGACCAGCTCAGTCCCCCCTCCCCTTAGAAGGAGTGATGACTTAGCCACCTGCTGACTCTGAGAAGGGACACTGAACAGGGCTAGTTCAGGCCTTGCGGGACGTCTCTCCCTCGGGGCAGGTCTGCGTTTAGAAAGAGCCTTCCGTGTTCTGTGCTCCCTGTCCTGTCCTTCCCCAGCGCTCTGGTATGGCTGCCCCACTACCAGTGACTGGGTGGGTACGTCAGTCAAGGGTAAAGAGACAGGGAATCTGTTGTGGTCGATCAGCTTTACCATTAGTAAAGATAATATTTTGATCTCCCTCTGGCTGTCTCTCTTGGGTCTTCTTTCCAAGGTGGTCCACATCCAGGAGGGAAGAAAAGGGTCTTCTTAAGCTTTCCAAAATTTCAATATTATGTACATGACATAATTTCCTCAAGCATTTTCCAACTTCCAAGTGGTTTCCAAGGGTGTTTTTTTGCGGGAGAAGGAGGGGAGGTGGGGGTGGATTGCAAATAGCACCATAAAAAAAGTCCTTGTACATATATCTTTATATACTGAGTATTTTATGTCTGTAAGATAACTTCCCAGGAGTTCAGTCAAGTGTCATATTTAAAATTTTTAATAAATATGACCAGATATTGTCTCTAAAAGTTGAATCAATGTTTTACTCCCACCATCATATGTGTATGTATCCTTCACCTCTCACCCTTGTCAGCACTGAATGCTGTCAATCTGTTTAATTTTTTCAACCAAACCATAAAACACTGGTATTATAGTAATTCAATTTACAGTTTCCTGACTACTAGTTGAGCACCTTTTCATCTATTATTGACTTTTGGCCAATGACGTCATTGGCCAATAGATTAACATTTTTAAGTATTTACTATAAAAAGGGAGAGTTATACAGATGGATTAAGCACACAGATTTAATCAGTAGTGACGAGAGCCAGAAAGAGTTAGGAAGAGCACAGGCTGTGAAGTCAGACCGCTGGAGACAGATCCCCCCCAACTCTAACCTCCACCTGGACCCCCTTAGCCAAGTTACTCAAGCTGTGTCTCAAATTCTTCCATAAAATGAGGAGGTGATAATACAGCCACCCTCATAGAATTAACTGAGTTAAAACGAGGAAAGTGATCAGCACCCTGCCCGTCCAGCCCGAAATGCTCCGTGCGGGTGAGGCATCACCTCTCGATTTCCTTTCCCATCAAGCTGCTTTCCGAACACAGTAGCAAGTAGAAAAGCTCAAGTGTACCAATTAGAGTTGACCAATTTCTCTAAACATCCTTTAGTAGAAAGCATATAAATGATGAAACATCCCTTCCCAAAAAATCACTGATGGCCTACGAAATGCATAATATGCTCCTATATAGGCAAAGACCGTTCCTAGATGAAAAATACGAGTCCATCTTCTTTCCCAAATGAGACATGAGTTTGTGACGGTGCTTTCAAGAGGCCACATTCATTTTTTTCTAACATTTTTTCAAACCTCATGATTTGTATTAAAATTCTTAGGCATATACATTTGAAATAGAATTAAGTAAGAAAGAGAAGCCCAATCAGCATGGAGCATGAATTAATCATAGGATATCATAATGTTACCTTTCTTATAAAAAAGTAACGATTTACACACGCACACGCACACAGACACACACGCTGCACTTGGTTGTTTCACGTCACTAAGGAGGCAAAAAGTACAAATAGCATCAGTGTTTTCCCAGTGGGCAAAGCGGAGAGGTTAAATAAGGTTATTTAACGAGAGAGAAGGAAACAAATTCCCAACTTGCCTCTTTCCCCAACAATCTATGTTGCCTCCTACACACACACAAAAAATCTGACTTGAACAACTTCTTTCCTGGTGGACTTTCATAAAAACTTTACCACTCCAAAGAAGATATCTTTCATAGACATGAACACTTTGCTGTCACCCATAATACGACTTGCTTTTTCAGATGCTACTCTGAGAGAGATCTATGGGGACAATGGAAAATGCAGAACTAGGGCTATATTTTCTTATGCAATACCCTAGGGTGTGACCAATTATCTGAGTGTGTTATGAAATTCGCCAAAGTCGCACAACAGAATTAATTTTTTAAATTTAGTTTACACTGAAAATAAAAGACCTCACTACTTAGCTCTTCTAAAACCGAGACCTTGTGGGGCCAGATGGGATACAACACAGATATCACAATTCCAAGAGTGGAGGGAGCCCCGAGGGCTGGTGGCCCTTGGATAAAGGTGGACCATGATAAGAGGAAAATCTGTGATTTTGCCTGGTCCCTAGGAACGAAGCTATTTTCAGCTCCTATTATGTAATCATCTTCTCCAGAATATGTGTTTGTAACAAGAGGGAAACTCCAATGTGGACTAATGGTCAAAGAAACCATGCCACCACCTTAGCCTACTCAACAGCAAACTATACACAGTTTTCAAAGGTAGGAAACAAACTGCCAGATATAGGTTAAAAAATGTTTTTCAAGTAGTAAGCAAGCTTTTCTTTGGTGCATAGTAAATCTTCCACCTATATATTTAGAGAACTAAAGGAGGGGGGTGGGGTTTTATTTTAAAAATTAAATTCCAAGGAATCCCTAAAATCATCCTCCTTCTGTAAGCTCCCCTTCATGCTGTGCCATATCCCTAACCCTCCACAACTGCTCGCCCAAGTCACTGCCATGTCCTTGTTTGTCAAACCCCAGGAGCCATATCCAGCTTCGCCTGCCTGGAGTACATGGGCACTGTGCCGTACTCTATGGTCTTTCTTCCCTGTTTTATTTTTATTTTTTTTAAGTTTATTTGTTTTTGAGAGAGAGAGAGAGAGTGCAAACTGGGAAGGAATAGAGAGAGAGGGAGACACAGACTGTGAAGCAGGCTCCAGGCTCTGAGCTATCAGCACAGAGCAAGATGCAGGGCTCAAGCACACAAACCACAAGATCATGACCTGAGCCAAAGTTGGACACTCAACCTGTTATGCCCAGATTTTAATATCGCCCCCAAAAACCAGAGACCACCAGGGAGACCGAGTCACGCATGCAAAAGCAAAGGGCTTTATTACGGGTTTAGGCTCGCCAGGGCCTAAACTCAGGCTCACAGACTTTACCAGCGTGATGGATCCATGCTGAGAGCGAGCGAGCCCCGAACAAAGGCGGGGTAGGACTTTTATGAGTTTGGGAAGGGGGAGTTACAAGAGATTGTGACATAGGTACAGTGATCCAATTATTATTACACAATATTATTGACAGCAGGTTTATCCAATTACAACATTTAGAGTGTTAACCAATCACAGAGTAGACCCAGGAACCTCAGTAGGGTGTAACTAGCCTTAGCCTGCCCTTAGGAATGTTAAGGGTATTACAAGGGTGGTCTTTCTTGCCTCGGGCAATGTGTAACCACCTAATAGTTCTGGAGAGACTGACCTTTAGACCTAGTTTAGAGGGGAAACTTAAAGCCCGTCATGGCGTCTGCTAGGTTCAGACTCGTGTTCTTACAAACCGACTGAGCCATCCACGCGCCGCACTGGGCTCTTTCTCCTTGACTCCCTGGCACCACATTCTCTTGGTTGTCTGTACCGTTCTGATCACTCCTTACCTCCTCCCTCTGAGAGCTCCTCCTCTGTTGCCCATTCCAGCTCAAACCACACCCTTCAGGGGGCTGTCCCAGGCCAGCTTTTCTTCTCATGCCACATCTGTGCCAAGGGGCTTCTCTCACTCACTCCTGTGCCTCCAATACCAGCTGATGACTTCCAAACCTTTTTCTCCAGCCCAGAAGTCCCCCCTGAATTCCCAGACATACACCCCCATGCCTACTGGAATCCTCGCTTAGATAAGCCACAGACACCTAAATTTCTGTAAGCTCCTCACAGAGCTCATCTTCCCCCTCCATCAACTCCTCTTGCTAGGTCTCTGATCTAAGGATGGGAACCTTCAACGACCCAACTGTTCAGGCCAGAAACCAGAGACCGCACCTCTGTCTTACGTGCCCCCCCAAATAGAATCAATCTCCTCACTCTATTAATTCTACCTCCTAAATCTATCTTCAATCCATTTGTTCCCTCTCCACATCCACCTTAGTTCAGGCTGCAACTCATTTCACGTGGACAACTTCAACAGCCATTTACTAATCTCCCTGCCTCTGACCTTGCCCAGCCCTCCCACGCTTCCTCCTCAGTCCTTCTGATCTCAGCTTGGAGGCCACCTCCTCCAGAAAGCCTTCCCTTCTGCTGCTCCCACGACACCTTCAGCTTCGGCAATCACATCTCTCTTCATATCTGTTCTAATGATCTCATTGCTGGACCAACATCTTCAGGAAAGCAGAGGCCACATCTATCTTTTTGATCAATGTATGCATAATGCCTGCTAGATATTAGGTTGTCTATAGTGCAATGAATGAATGAAAGAATGAATGAATGGTATGCTCAGGGGCAAGGGGTAAGTGGTCAGCATGACAGAAGAATAGGAAAAGGTAGATAATGAAAGGCAGGGCAGAGAAGAGATAAGAGAAAGCTCTGGAGACTAGGTTTACTCTTTATTCTATAAGGAACATAGTTTCAGACCTCTGCTAGGCATTCAGAAAATGTTCACTGAAAGGCATTTTCAGATGCAGGAAGAGACTGTTTTGGAGCCATGGATAACTTCAAGAAGTGTGGTTCTTTGAGTTCCAAGTGTTACTTCTTTAAATTATCAAAGTTATTTCATGTACAATGATTTAGATGTAATTAATACAATCCAAACCCCATTGGTCTCTCCCAAATCTAATCTCCACCCCAAACTGGAATGGGAAACAATATGGTGAAACCTCTCAATCCAAACCTAGCAGCATCACAGAGAGCAGGAAACTTCTGCATTTAACAGAGGAAAAACAAAGAAGATAATAAATATGCCATGGTATCAACCACTATGAAAAACTGATTCCTAAGGATGGCTATTCTACCTACAAAAATCGAAGAAACGTCTATGGTCTTGCTTTCTCAACTTTTGTTCTTACTACCAAACAGAACGTGAAGTCAACTTTTTCACCTTTCCAAATCTTACTTAGCAAGTGCTCTCTGTGCCTGAGTTTCAGTTCCAAAAAAAGTCAAAGGCAAATGACAATAAAAAGTCCTGTAAACACCTAAGTATCGAATGCACATATATAACCTTGATATATGCACACAGATCATCAGTAGTGTATTAAATAAACATTTCAACATAAAAATACATAAAAACATGGGGAGGAAGAAGGTAAAATGGCAGAAATATATAACCATTGTTAGCTTCCTCAGAGGGACTCTGAAGAAAAGGCCCGTTCCTCCCCATGTCACACAAAACTGCAACTTTAGAGTCTCTGAGTATAGAAAACCAGTATTTTCTAGACCTTGGCTCCCGCCGAAGAAAAATACTTCTGAAAACTAATCTAAAATCAAATCTTAAATTCCATAAAATAATCACAAAGATTGAAACAGTTTCTTAAAATGTAAGATTTAATGGGTGGAGGCAGAGACCAAGTTATGGAGCCAAGAAGGCCTTTATTGGGATCTGCAATTCCCGGGCGAGGTTCCGTGACTCCGGAAGTGGAGAGTCAGGGAAGTCGCAGCTGGTACAAGAGGGGCGAGGTATTTTATGGGTGGAAGACTTCCGGTCTGGTCTTGGGAGGGCAGACCACCAAATAAGGGCACTTTAGGGACGTGGCAGGATGCGATAGGTTGCCTCCTCTGTCAGGGTGGTGGGAAGCTGGGGCTCCATGATTGGCTGTTTTCAAACTGGCACGGAACATTCCAGGTCTGCGGGTGAGGGGTCGGGGTTGTCTGTGCACGGTGTTTTTCCAACCCACAGCAAAATGGCCGCTTGGTCGCCATGCCAAGGTGACTCCCAAGGTGACTCTTACATAAAACATACCATGACTTAATTGAAACATAAATAACTAATGACTGATTTTGGAAAATATCTGAAACAGAGTCAAAATACATTTGGCTCTTCACAAATAGGACACAAAAGAGATTTAAAATTCTGTTTGACTTAGGAAGAGACAGACCAGAGATCAGACAACTGTTGAAGTCTGAGGACAATGCGCAGAGCAAGGCAGTGCCAGTAAATATTTAGGAAATCCTGGGTTTAAAATGAAGAGAAATGATAAAGACAAAAATGTTGGGGAAGGCAAATAAATCAGAAGGGAAAAGACAAAAAGAAATATGGTAACAGTCACTTCTTACAACACCACAATAGAACTCAGATGAGGTGTCAGAATCGACAGCACAATCAAGACTCTTGATAAAAATCTCGGGCGCCTGGGTGGCTCAGTCGGTTAAGCGTCCGGCTTCGGCTCAGGTCATGATCTCACAGTTCGTGGGTTCAAGCCCCGCATCAGGCTCTGTGCTGAGAGTCAGAGCTTGGAGCCTGCTTCGGATTCTGTGTCTCCCTCTCTCTCTGCCCCTCCCCCGCTCATGCTATGTTTCTCTCTGTTTCAATAACAAAAAAATAAAACATTAAAAAAAAGATCTAATTGTGTTTCCAATAGAATGTGAGGGTCTCGTGGACAGAAACCTACTGCCTTGTTACTCCTTGGATCCGTGGCACCCAGCAGAGTGCCTGGCACATAGTAAGTATGTAATCTCTGTAGAATGAACGAATGGGGAAATACATAAAGCAGAAAACTGAAATAAATCTAAGAGAGAAAGGGGGATCACTCAGCTGCAAGAGGTATCGCTCAGTGGTGCCCACAACTGATGGGTCCAAAGAATGACCCCAGCTAGTTCCTCTCCCTTTTTCGCTTTACAGCGGATCCCAGGCTATTTGGGTAACAGCAAAATTATACTCAGGCTTTACTGACTGGAAGACTGTTTTCTTTTTTTTCCTCTAGAGTTGAAAAGCAAAGACAATTCTACCCTGGTGTTCTTACCTTTCCACCCACCTCTTCTCCGTGCCCAAGAGACCGTCCTAGGCATACACGGCATAGACCAGGCAGAGGCGAAGCCGCTGCCTTCCTCATTCTAGGGGCCAAGCTCCAAAGGCTGCCTGGCTGCCCCCAATAACCTTGAGCCAGCCACTCACTGGGGCCTCTGTGAACTCAGATGAAAAGCAGGACTAATAATAACTATCAGGTTTTCTGTAAAGGTTTATGTTTCACATAAAACACAGGGTTTGAAGGCACCTTTAAAAATGGTAGCACACGGGGGCACCTGGGTGGCTCAGTCAGTTAAGCATCCAACATCAGCTCAGGACATGATCTCACAGCTTGTGAGTTCGAGCCCCACAGCAGGCTCTGTGTGGACAGCTCAGAGCCTGGAACCTGCTTTGGATTCTGTGTCTCCTTCTCTCTCTGCCCCTCTCCCACTTGAGCTCTATCTCTTTCTCTCTCTATCTCTCTCTCAAAAATAAACCTTAAAAAAAATATTTTAAAAAATGCTAGCACACTAACGAAACAAATCCGTGGTGGCACTAACTGCAATTCTTGTGGTGCACTCCAGAGCCACTGTGACCCAAGGAGTACGTGTCTATGTGTGCAGCGCACCTGTGTGTTGGGACCGCCTCCTTCGGGGGGTGGGGTCACACTTGCTCTTGTCTCAGATACAAAGTGACTGCGTGATACAGTGCAAAGCTGGTGGGTATGCCTAGAGAAAAGTGAAGACGCCAGAGAGAGAAGTGGCGGGGGGGGGGCGGGTATCAGGTGCCCAGTGCCCAGGCCACCCATCTACAGACGCTCCAGACGGCCCCTGGACGAGCCACGAGCAGCATGCCTGCACTGCTGCGGGCTCCCCACAGCATGAGTCGGGAGGGCTCAGGAAGGAAGAGCCCCTTCTCGTGAGTAGCTTTAAGAAATCAAGGGTACCTGCAAAGCGTTCCACTCATAGGGCCCCCGCCGAATAAAAATAACATCAAGGGCGCCTGGGCTGCTGCTCAGTCGGGTAAGCATCTGACTCTTGATTTTGGCTCAGGTCCTGATCTCACGGCTCCTGAGTTCAAGCCCCGCGTCAGGCTCTGTGCTGATAGCATGGAGTCTGCTTGGGATTCTCTGTTTCTCTGTCTCTGTCTCTGTCTCTCTCTCTCTGTGCTTCCCCTGCTTTCAAGCACTCTCTCTCTCCAAATAAATACATAAACTTTAAGAAATTAAAATAAAGTAAAATTCCTTTACTTTCCATTTTCAGGTCTGACATGATGGGGGCACAGCAGAAAAGAGGTGGTGATATCCAAGAGAGGCCGGTGAATCCACCCTGGATGTTATTATTTACTAAGGCAAGAAGGAGAGTTACAGCAAAACCACTGTCTGTTAAGTTCTGAAATGCAAAATGAAGCCTTCTGTAGGCAGGTAAGGGAAACAGAGAGATGCACTGAAACACCATCCCCTCCCCTAACAGCTGGTCCCATTTAAGAGGCCCCCAAAACCTTTTCTTTAATAAAAGTAATACAGTGAGAAAAGCCTAAGGCAAGAAACTATCTCTGGCACAAGACACTGTTTCCTCTTAAGTGGAGAACTTTTAAGTTTAGGCTTTTACACGAAGTTTTTATTTTCCTTTGCAAAAGAAAGTCTAGAAAAAAATATTACCTGTTGAAAAACACATTCAATTGGAACACATTTTAGGCAGCCCAATCATAAGGGTTGCCTGCAAAGAGTTATTTGGAGCTAGGCTGTGAGGGCGTGTGCGCTTTTGTTTTAAGATTAATATGCTGCAGTGCTGGGGCGCCTGGGTGGCTCAGTTGGCTAAACGTCTGACTTCAGCTCAGGTCATGATCTCATGGTTCATGGGTTCAAGCCCTGGGTCTGGCTCTGTGCTGACAGCTCAGAGCCTGGAGCCTGCTTCAGGTTCTGTATGTCTCTCTCTGACCCTCCCCTGCTCACGCTCTGTCTCTCTCTCTCTCAAGAATAAACATTAAAAAAAAATTTTTTTAATAAAAGAGTAAAAAAAATTTTTTTAATAAAAAATTTAAAAGACATATGCTTCAGTGTTGTGGTAGAGAGCACACCCAAGGGTCTGTCCAGATCCAAAGTTTGGACCGCTAATTAACTTCTTCATCTACATAAGAGACATGAGCTCTACCACTTAGCATAATTGTGAGGTTTTAATGAATTAATATATGGAAAAATTAATATTTAGGAAGCTCTGGCAAAAGATCTCTAAGAACTAAAGACTTATTATTAATTATTTTTACTTCAGAAATAGATTTATTATTACTTTTTTAGAAATAGGTAATTTTTTTAAAGGTGAGGGTTTAAAAAAATTTTTTAAATGTTTTATTTATTTTTGATACAGAGAGAGAAGAGCATGAGGGGGGGAGGGGCAGAGAGAGAAGGAGACACAGAACCACAAGCAGGCTCCAGGCTCTGAGCTAGCTGTCAGCACAGAGCCTGACACGGGGCTCGAACCCACGAACGTTGAGATCTGACCTGAGCCGAAGTCGGAGGCTTAACCGACTGAGCTACCCAGGCGCCCCTAAAGGTGAGGGTTTAAACAGAAAATATGACCTGAAGGAGAAGAGAGTTTTCACTCAATTTCAAAGACAACAAGGAGGCCTGGCCTCATGATTATAATTTTAAAGATGGGTTGAACTGGACAGTTTAACCAAGTTATTTCATACATATTAGAAACACTAAAATATTTTTAACAGTCTCACCTGCCATCAAGAATCACCTGCCCACAGTCACGATCCAGATGAAAACACTAATAAAGACCCGCACAGCTGGTGTTTCAACAATTAAAAAGTCACCTTTCTCCAGGGCAGCTGGCCTTTGATCATCAGGAACTTAAATATTTTCTCCCACTTCATTATTTTAAGCAGCAAACAGAAGAGCTCAGACCCCCTTGGGGATACTATAATAACCAATACGTCTATTTAAATTTTTTTGTTAATGTTTATTTTTGAGGGAGAGACAGAGAGAGACAGAGCATGAGCGGGGAAGGGGCAGAGAGAGAGGGAGACGCAGAATCTGAAGCAGCTCCAGACTCTGAGCTATCAGCACAGAGCCCGATCCCGGGGCTCAAACTCACGAATCGCGAGACCATGTCCTGAGCCAAAGTTGGACACTTAACAGACTCAGCCATCCAGAAGCCCCCAAATACGTCTACTTAAAAAATAAAAGTCCACCAAGTTATATAGATATATATAGTTATATAGATAATAAAGTGAAGCACAAAGATTTCTCGCAAAACTTGGCAAATGTTTCTAATTACCCTAAAATGCCTATTGCTAAAATTTTACATTTATTTTCTCATTTTTGTTTTATTCGTTCAAAGTGCAATTGACCTGCCCCCCCACCACCCACCTCACTGCCCTCCTTCCCTTCCCTCTGATACCAGATTCCCTAAGTCCCCGATGGCAGGAATGACAGCTGGGCAGATCAGCTGGCATGGAGTGTCACTCAGGAGCCTCATGTGCTGTGAGCACACAGTGGAGCATTGAAGGGATTCTATCTCAGGGGTGCCTGGGGGGCTCAGTCGGTTAAGCGTCCGGCTTTGGATCAGGTCATGATCTCACAGTTCATGGGTTCAAGCCCTGCATCAGCTCTGTGCTGATAGCTCAGAGCCTGGAGCATGCTTCAGTCTCTGTGTCTCCTTCTCTCTTTGCCCCTCTGCCTCTCATGCTTGCTCACTCTCTCACTCTCTTTTAAAAATAAATAAACAGGGGATTCTATCTCAATATAGAGGGAAATGTCCTTTGGGTTTTATGCATAGCCTCTCACTCCTATAAAGTATATAATTTTGTTTTTGCCATGGCACAAACTTTAAAAGAGAAATCTACTCACTTTGTAACCCCATTAAGCCAAGATGCAACTTCCTTTCACCTGTTGTGGGTTTTCTGTTCTGTTTTACACGTGAATTGCACCACTCTACACTATAAGGCAGAAGTTACCACCTACGAGTTCCCAAGGATATAAATTCTATGGGGAAGAGGAGGCTGAAAGGTACCTACACATAATGAAACAGGGAAGTTCCTAAAATCTGTACATAACGTGCAGTCACGACTTGCTTATTCGGTGAATAGACTTCTAGGCCATGCTAAATGACACCACTCCTGGGCTGGGCTCGCTCTAGCTACCTACTACTATAAAGAGTCCATCACTGAAATCCTTACCAAGTAGCGAATGCCACAAAAACATGGCAGTGTTGGAAGAGCATCACAGAATTCTGGGAAATAAGTATTTAAAAACTAAAATTTATTTTAGATGTGATGGCGCTTCCAAGTGCACCTGGAATCAGGGTGAGGCCATCCATTTCCCAACCCTGGAGGGGACACTGACTAGCTGTGACAGGTTCATCTTGCACTGCCGCCAACGTCTGTTACCTGTGGGACACCAGACAAGTCCTGTCCTCCCTGAGAACCTAATAAGGTTTCTAACTGGTGATCTCAGGAGATCATATCAACGATCCATGAGTTCCTTTCTAACTCAGAAACTCTTATAAATGTTTCTAACGCTTCTGCTGCAATCAGGTGACTCAGCCTAAGACAGCAGGGGGACTGGCATCTGCCGGCTAATGATTAACTGATGCACTTCATGGGAAGTCACTGGTAACCACAGACAGAATTTCCGCATAGGAAATTCCTAAATGATACTGGACGGTGCGAGGCTATCCCATTAGCCACTCTTCCTCCAAGTTCAGCTCACCAAACATATAGTGGGGGTCCAGCTGGCAAAAGGGACTTGCCAAGTGTTGGATTAAAAATAATAAGGGGCGCCTGGGTGGCTCAGTCGGCTTCGGCTCAGGTCATGATCTTGCGGTTTGTGAGTTTGAGCCCCACATCGGGCTCTGTGCTGACAGCCCAGAGCCTAGAGCCTGGAACCTACTTCGGATTCTGTGTCTCTTTCTGTCTGTGGCCTTCCCCTGCTCATGCTCTGTCTCTCTGTCTCTCAAAAATAAATAAACATTAAAATAATAATAATAATAATAATAATAATAAGGGGCGCCTGGATGGCTCAATTGGTTAAGTGTCTGACTTCCGCTTAGTTCATGATCTCACATTCTATGAGTTCGAGCCTCGCGTCAGGCTCTGTGCTGTCAGCTCAGAGCCTGAAGCCTGCTTCAGATTCTGTGTCTCCCTCTCTCTGCCCCTCCCCCACTCATGCTCGCTCGCTCTCTCACTCTCTCTCTCTCTGTCTCAAAAATGAATAAACATTTAAAAATTTTTAATAATAATAAAAATATACATTTATACTTGCCAAGAGTTAACAATAATAATAAAAAAGAAATACACACACACACACACACACACACACACACACCTTCCCTCCAAGCAGTGGGGAGAGGCAAGCACTGAATCTGCCCCTCCCTCTGGCATCTACTGCAATTGGCTCACGCCGGCCAACAGCACCCACCACGGCATGCACTGTATGCACAGGATCTGTGGACACGTCATCTCCGCTGGTAGACGGTGTCCTCCTTGAACAAAGGAGCCTAACCGGGTTGACCTCTGCATTGTCCAGAAAACACACTCCTTGTGCTCTGTCAACAAACCTCTGAGGTAGTCTGATGTCCCCCAGCCCCTTCCGTTTCCCCCCACAGCCCTCTCCCAACCATGTCCAACTACCCGTGGTCTCCCCAGATCTCCCGTCCATCCTTCCCCACACGGCCTGCAATCTTCCATCTTTGTTCGTTCCCATCATCTCTGAGAGTCGCCAGCACAGACTCTCACACAGGCCCCAGGGGCAGCTCACGAACCTCTTCTGCTCCAAATACCACCACTCACTGTGGGTTGTGTACACTCCACTCCCCCCGTCACAGATTCCACTGCCCTAATTTCTTGGCTAACTAAACTCAAGAATTGTCTGTACTCGGTGGATCTGCCAACAAAATCCCACTCTGAATTGTCCTAACCATGGTTTGCGTTTCGGGCCTTTAACTACGGCACCCACTCTCCCTTCTGTCACTTAACAAATACCAATTATTTGGGGTTTTTTTCCAGTTCAAAACAGAGTATATCCATGGACAAGTGAATTTAATGAAAACTTTATTTAATACATGGCATCTCTTATGTAAACTTGTAAAATGTTTTCAAACTAGACGTATCAAAAGGCTTCATTAGAACTTTTTTTTTTTTTTTTTGCAGTGAAGAAAGATCGAGGTGGCACCACCCAGGAGAATGGGAAGCTAATGTTCAAAAGTCCCAAATCCCTGGTGGCTTTGCAAGTGACGGGGTTTGTTTGTTTGTTTGTTGTGTTGTGGTGGTTGTTTTTCATCATAAGTGTACTCTTTAATCCCTATCCCCTGTTTCACCATCTCCTCCTTCATCTCCCTTCTTGTTAGTCATCAGTTTGTTCTCTAGAGTTAACTGTGTTTCTTGGTTGTCTCTCTTTTTTTTTTCCTTTGCTCATTTGTTTTGTTTTTTAAATTCTACCTAAGAGTGAAATCATAAGGTATCTGTCTTGCTCTGACTGACTTATTTCACTTAGCATAATATTCTCTAGCTCCATCCATGTTACAAAAATCAAGATTTCATTCTTTTTTATGGCTAAATAATATTCCATTATATACATGTAACTTGTTTTTTGTTTTTTTTAGAGAGAGCAAGCAGAGGAGAAGGGCAAAGGAAGAGAGAATCTGAAGCAGGCTACACGCTCAGTGCGGAGCCAACGCACAATCCCACGACCCTGGGATCATGACCTGAGCTGAAATCAAGAGTCAGATGTTCAGCTGACTGTGCCACCCAGTCACATAAATTAATTATTCCATTAATTTATGTGTCCATTTTTATGACAATACCATACTCTTTTAATTACTACCATCTTATAATACAACTTAAAATCTAGAATTGTGATACCTCCAGTTGTGTTTTTCTTTTTCAAGACTGCTTTGGCTATCTGAGGCCTTTTATAGTTCCACACAAATTTCAGGATTGCTTGTTCTAGTTCTGTGAAGAATGCTGTTAGTATTTTGATAGGGATTCCATCAAATGCGTAGACTGCTTTGAGTAATACAGACATTTTAACAATATTTGTTCTTCCAACCCATGAGCACAGAATGTCTTTCCATTTCTTTGCATCATCTTGAATTTTTTACATTAATGTTTTATAGTTTTCAGCGTAGAAGTCTTTCACGTCTTTGGCTTATTCCTATGCATCTTTTCTGACCATAATGCTATAAAACTAGAAATCAATCCCAAGAAAAAAATCTGGAAAGAGCACAAACACATGGAGGTTAAATAATCTGCTACTAAACAATGAATGGATCAACCAAGAAATCAAAGAAGAAATCAAAAATTACCTGGGAATGAATGAAAATCAAACCACACCAGTCCAAAATCTTTGGGATGCAACAAAAGTGGTTCTAAGAGCAAAGTTTATAGCAATACAGGCCTACCTCAATAACCAAGTAAAATCTCAAATAAGCATCCTTCCATCTAAAGGAGCCACCAAAAAAAATCAAACAAAACCAAGCCCAGCAAAAGGAAGGAAAAATTAAAGATGAAAGCAAAAATGAATGATACAGAAACCAAAAAAACAATAGAGTAGATAGATGAAACCAGGAGATGGTTCTTTGAAAAGATCAACAAAACTGATAAATCTCTATCCAGACTCATCAGAAGGGGGAGAGGGGGAGAGAGAGATGGAGAGAGAGAGAAAACACAACAGAGGACCCACATAAACAAAATCACTAGTGAAAAAGAAATAGCAAACAACTCCACAGAAGTACAAACAATTGTAACAGAATATTATAAAAACCTATATGCCAACAAATTGGACAACTTAGAAGAAATGGATAAATTCCTAAGAACATATAACCCACCAATACTAAATCAGGAAGAATAGAAAATGTGGACCAATTACCAGCAATGAAATCTCAAACTGTTCCAATGAAGAGGAAAAAAAACTCCCAAATTCATTTTATGAGGCCAGCATTACCCTGATACCAAAACTAGACAAAGATACCACACACAAAAAAAGAGAACTTCAGAACAATATCTCTCGTAAATATACGTGCAAAATCCTCAATAAGATATTAGGAAACCAAATCCAACAATACATTTCTAAAAACCATACACCAGGATCAAGTGGAATTTGTTCCTGGAATACAAGCGTGGTTTAATATTTGTAAATAATCAGTGTGAGACATCACATCAATAGGAGAATAACAACCATATGATCACTCCAGTAGATTCGGAAACTGAATTTGACAAAGTCGAACATTCATTCATGATAAAAACCCTCAGCAAAGTAGGTTTAGGGGGAACATATCGCAATGTAATAAAAGCCATACATGAAAAACCCGCAGTGAACATCACACTCAACGGTGAAACACGGAGAGTCTTTCCTCTGACACCAGGAACAAGACAAGGAGGTCTGCTCTCACCACTTCTATGCAACTTAGTGTTGAATAAAAGTCCTAACCACAGCAGTCAAGACAACAACAGAAAGAAATAAAAGGCATCCTAACTGGTAAGGAAGACGTAAAACTGTCATTATTTGCAGGTAACATACCATTATATACAGAAAACCCTAAAAACGCCACCAAAAAACTACTAGAATTGATAAATGAATTCAATAAAATCACAAAATAAAAAATCAACGTACAGGGGTGGTTTGATGGCTCAGACGGTTAAGCGTCTGAATTCGGGTCAGGTCATGATTTCATGGTTCGTGGGGTTGAGCCCCACGTTGGGCTCTGTACTGACAGCTCAGAGCATGGAGCCTACTTCAGATTCTGTGTCTCCTTCTCTCTCTGCCCCTCCCCCACTTGTGCTCTGCTTCTCTCTGTCTCTCAAAAATAAATAAATGTAAAAAAATTTTTTTAAATCAATGTAAAGATATCTGTGGCATTCCTACACACTAATAACGAAACAGCAGAAAGAGAAATTAAGAAAACAGTCCCACTTCAGGTACACCAAAACCAATAACATATCTAGAACTTAAAATTTAAGAATTAAAGTTTGAGGTAGCCAAAACAGAGTTTAAGGAGACCTATAATTAAAAGAGAATAAAGTAGCAAATGATTGCCATGGGCCAATCGGCTTTAGGCGGTGCTAACGGTATGCTAAAAATAGAAAGCAGGTGGATTTCACCTTGCCTACTTGTCAGCTGACAGTGTACTTCTAGAATTGCTAAGAGAATTTGAGTATTTACTCAAACCAAAGGTTATTCAAACTTTTACAGGCCAATAACCTTTCCTCCAGGGCCCACACATCATCAAAGACTTCTCCTTGCTAGAACGCTGGGCAGAAACTATATCTCCCTTTTCTCCTCCCCTCACTCGGTCTGCCCAAGGAAGGGTACGGTTGACACCGGGGGGACCCTTGCTTCCTAGAAGGGAGGAAGCCGTGCCTTCAGACTCTCGAAAGGCTGCTCAGTCTCCCATGCCTCTGCCCACCATGGGGCAAGCCCTCTCTCCCTCCACCCCGGGCAGCTGCTCAACCTGCTCCTGGGATAGATCAGCTCAATCCAGGTTTGTGCAAACTCCTCATTAGCCCCAGAGCCATGTTTGGCATCTCCAGTTTAGCTTTCCCAGTATCAAAGCTGATATCCAGCACCCTGGCTGAGACCTGTGAGTACTTCCCAACTGATTCAGAGTCCATTGGAAGAGATGAAAATGGAACCCTCACATTCCAACAGTTATTATAACTTTGGAACATAATGGAGAAGTCACCACTGGTAGAGGGAAAACTCGGGAAACACAATGGAAAGGACTGGTGTGACATTTATCGAAACAAGTGGACATATAGCACTCTGCAGTGGTTGAAAGTCCCCTGGCCTTATCATTCGCTCCTCTCCGGAGAGGTGAGGCTCTGACTGCTGCCAAGGAGGACCCCCGTCCTCTGCTCCCCTGTGTTACTCTCTTACTCAAAGTATCTGGCAGGCAGCCCTGTCCTTGAGGCTGGAATGTAACTAAAATAAACCATAATTTAATCCATGGTACTATGACCTACCCAGAAAAGATAATGTGTTTACAGAAAGGGGAGGTCTGCAAGGATTCTATTAAACAACAAAAGAAAAAGAAAGAAAATGTTTGAGTACATGAGTACGCTGTGGGTGAACAGGTACCACGACCAGGCGACCCAGGTACAGCCATTTGATGCAATGGGTCCATTTGACCAGCATGGCTCAATCACCTTGACCATGACGCCCACCCAGCTGACTCCCTTTACTTCTGATTATACTTGGCAACTTGCAGGGACAGTCTCCTACATGGAATGTAAATGGAATGACCACCCAACATCAGGATTTCTGCCCTGCATATCACTTGTATTAATCACAGTGAATGGATAAAAAGGTACTCTGTTTGGTTGGTGTCCATCCCTGAGTTCCATCACGTGTAAATACCCCAACAAAAATCAAGACTCTAGACCAACGAACAAAGCTAAGAACAGGACCCTGAAGAGCTGTGATTCCACCAAGTTATTGCTACTCCCCAAAACATTTGCCACCCGGTTCCAAAACCTCTGACGTCACTTCCCCTAAAATTGAACCGAGGGGGTCTCTAGCCAGTAACTCACAGCAAGATGTGCAGGAAGATGCCACCTACCATCAAGGTCACTGGTGAGGGCATGCTAGGGGGCTGTTCAGGTGCTGGTGCTGACGGGGAAGTCCAGCTGGCCAGCAGAAGCCGGGTCTGATGATCACAGCACCCCTGGTCATCTTGCAGGGATACCAGGAGGATAGGACACTGTCTATAGTGAAGCCATCCACAAGAGGTGGACAGGGAATAGCTGGTGGCTACCCAGGGTTAGAAGCCCATGTTGGCAGAAAGGCAGACAAGGCACAGGCAACTCCCCCCTAAAAAGCAGGACCGAAGTCACTTAGCCAAGGCTGATGGCTGGCCCTCAATCCCTACATGGATAAATAGTCCCTGTGTGTCTATAATTATTTGTTTGTGGGCCTCTACTCTGGCTAAGATTGAGTTCCCTACAGCCAAAGAATAAGTTTTACTCATCTTTGTGAGCCTGGCACCTAGACAGTGCCCAACACACGAAGACGGGTAACCTGCCCAAGGGTACCCCGACAGTTCACCCCAGCTCTGTCCTGAGTCCCTGACTTCACCCACTGCTTCACATCAGTAAGTGACTGGGAGGAAGGAAATGGGGGGGAGAGGGCTGGAATTTGCTGGAAGCTTCAGCATCTGCAGGTACTCCATCTTCACCACCTTCACCCCTCGCTGCCCCCGGAACAAGAGTCAATAGCTTTTCCACATGACCATAGACATAATCAGCTTCTCTAGGTTTACACGTAAGTGAGACCTTACACCTTTGTCTGACTCATCTCCCCTAGCAAAGTGTCCTCAACGTTCATCCATGTCAAAAATGGTAGGATTTCCTCCCCTTTTTGGATAATATTCCACTGTGTGTAACCTTACAGAATATATACATAATCTATACATAAATAATCTATATAATCTTTATCCATTCATCCGTCAATGGCCACCTAGGTTGGCTGTGTCCAGGCCTCAGCTCTCATGAACAATGCTGCAATGAACACGGGGGTGCAGACACCTCTTCAAGATAATGATTTCCTTTCCTCTGTGTATATACTTGGACGAGGGATGGCTGGGTCACAGGGTCCTTCTGTGTTTAGTATTTTGAGACATCTCCACACCGCTCTCCTCAGCGCACGAGCAGGGGGTCCATCTTCATTGTTGCTTCTGGTCTACCATTCCCACTGTCCTCAGCCTCCAGGCCCAAGCACTTAAAAAGGCATGTGCCCTGATTTTCATCCCTGTTCCTAAAACCCAGGCTGAGGGAAAGAGAAACAGAAAGAGAGGCTAAGAAGGAGGAAAGGGAAGGACAGGACAGGACAGGAAAGGGAAGGAGGAAGGGAGGAGGGAAGAGAGAGAGGGCAGCTGGCTGGACCGGGACAGTGCAGAAAGATAAGAACTTGGCGTTGGAGTATGTGTACTGCACGAGTTCTTCCCTGGCTGGCCAATGGCCTGAACTGCCATGGCTTTGAGGCAGTGCCCTGCGGCAGCCCCCGAAAAAGGAGCACAACAGGAATGGTCTATCGAAGGTCCATCTCAGACAATGTAAAGGGACGTAAACTCTAACCGGGTCTGGGACTTAAGAAAACCACAGGAGAAAAAAGCCATCAACTTCTGAAAGTAAACTAACCAGAAATTCAGAACAAAAACCACAGAGACCTGAGTTATTCCCAATAATCGATTTCTAGTTAACGAACACGTTCTACCCTCTGAAATGAGGAAAGCAAAGGAGAAGACGACGTTCAACTTTAAGCAAAACCCTGCAGCCTGTAAACACGGTTATAAAACTATTTACCAAGTTGTTTGGAAACGGTGACTTCAAACTTAAACATCTTTGGGATAAAAATAACCTCTGTTTATTCTCTGAAACATGTTTGGCCATCACAATTTGCTCACTTCAGATCATAACCATAAAGTCCTCCCAGGGACATGAGACAGGATTCCTAAGCTGTCTGGAGTGTTTAAACACCAGCAAGTCCATTTGCGATAACCACTTAATTCAAAGAACTAGCCTTATCATGCGCACATCTTACCAATTCTGAAGACACGAACAAATGGAAAGCACATGGACACTGGTAGGAGACAATCACTTCTGCCACTAGCGAGCTAGGTGTCCTTGGACAACTGATTTAATCTCAGTGAGCCTGGATCTTGTCTACCAAATGAGGACAGGAATAAGATGATAACAAAATAATATGGAATGTATTTTTCGCGCATGGCCAAATGGCTCCTTGACACACACTTAATGGGAGTGTTCTCCAGGTGGAGCCTCTGCTCTGGGGTCCGGCGGAGCACCCCGTCTCCTTCTCACTTCTCCTGCAAAAACAGTTCCAAATTCTTATTTTTACAAATTTAAAATAATGTACAAAACCAGAAGAGAGTCAGCAACCTCCATCGCGAACACAGAAAAGAAGAAAGAAAAGAGAGTCCCATCACTAAGAGTGAGACTCCTGATTCATTAATACGAAAGAATAAGCAGAAATAGAATCATTCCCATTGGACAGGTCATGAAAGGAAGACATTTAGCAGACACTGGTTTTCTTCCTACGCTTAAAAGTAAAATGGGGGGCGCCTGGGTGGCTCAGTCGGTTGAGCATCTGACTTCGGCTCAGGTCATGATCTCATAGTTCGTGGATTTGAGCCCCACGTTGGGCTCTGTGCTGACAGCTTGGAGCCTGGAGCCTGCTTTGGATTCTGTGTCTCCTTCTCTCTCTGCCCCTGCCCTGCTTAGGCTCCATCTCTCTCTCAAAAATAAATAAATATTAAAAAATAATAATAAAAGTAAAGTGGGAACAGCATATGGAGCGTGAGTAAGATGCCACCCTGAGAACCTGCGGAACATCCAGAGGAAACGGACTCGGGGGTACTCAGCTATGCGGTGGAGTTAAGCTGCAACAAGGAGGCTAATAGTAAATACACACACATCCGCACATTCGAAGGCCGCTCCCCCTGAGAAATAGCAAGTTGCCCGATCACCAGGGGAGACCAAATTCCCAAGAGATAAAAACTGCACAAGTCCCCCAGGGGGGCAATGCTCACATAAACCTTCACACAATACTCAGATTATTTACGCTCTGGAAAGCCGTGCATCCTCCTAAAGGCAGCCAGCATGTCCCAACCAGCTCTGGAATGGTACGTGGAATCCTTAAATTCCTGAGTCTTAGACTAGGGCATCTTAGGAAATCCTGACCCTGAAAGATCAAGGATGGGAACCAGGCATCCCTGGGTTTCAAAGGCTGCCCAGATGATGCTGGTGGTGAGTGCTGGTTGGGAATGGATGCCATAAACCACGGACACTTTGAATCATTGCGGGATGCGTTCGGCCCTGAGGATGTGACTTCTGGATGCACTGAGCCCCATCCCAACCTTTCGAGCTCCCATCCACTTCACTCTCTGAACAATAAATACCGATAAATTCGTTTCCATATTTTCACCCAAAAGCCAAAGCCAAGGCTATTTAGCAGGAGCACCCCCACCTTCCTCCTATCTCCAGGCTGAAGCAAGTCAAGCTCATCCCCACCCCCTGTGTGGAGAGCGGACCTTCTCTCGGGGTCCTCAGCTGCCCAGGTGTCTGACCTCATCCCTTCCCACGTTTAATCCACTCTGCGTCTGTCAGCTACTTCTCCTCAGGCTTTGACTTCATTGCTATCTTCAAACATGGACAACTCCCCTCTGTCTTAAAAAACCAAACTCTCCTTGGTCCTTCCTGCCATTGTCTCTTGTCTCTGCTCTTCAAAGTCCCCAGATTTCTCTCACACGTGGTCTACTCAGACACCAATTTCCTCCCCCATTTCCAAGCTACTAAGTCTACATTACCTTTTCCAGTCTACGCCCTCCTGGCCCCTCCATGTGCCGGGTGTCAGAGGGTCACTCGCCAGGGCCAAAGAGTCTCTGTGGTCTCAGCTCACCCCTCTCCTCTCCCCCGAGTTCACGCCTTTTCCACTTCATCTGCCCCCAGATGCCAGTGGTCTCCACGCTCCAACTTCCGAGTTCTGATTGCTCACAGCTCACTTTCCCTTCAGAACATTTCAATTTTGAAAGCCTGCTCTCACCTCCACACGGACCAAGCAGAAGTCACACTGTGAATCAACCTCTATTTCCAGTTTCCTCCTTCGTGTCCAAAGCAGTCCCTTTTGCCAAGATACTCAGGACTCCAAGGGTATAGTACTTCCATCGTCCTCTTCTGACACCTTCCTCGGCAACCCTATTGGCTTCACGACCGGGAGAGCCACAAAGTAACCACCACAACACTCGTCAACGAGTCTTAAGCTCTTTCCTTTCAGTTTTTAAATGCCCAAATACTAGGGCTGTTTAAAACACACACACACAAAGATATAAAATTTTAAAGTTTCCTTCACCCCCCCCTTGATAATCTGGATGATTACTGAGAGGGTCAAGGTCACTATGACCAGAACACTAGCTACATTTTGGTAACTATCATTCTAGAACTGAAGAGAGGGAGGAAAAAAGAAACAGCATTTTGATTTTTTTTTTAATTTAAATGAGGGGCACCTGGGTGGCTCAATGGGTAAGTTTCTGACTTCTGCTCAGGTAATGATCTTATAGTCCATGAGTTCGAGTCCCACACCAGGCTCTGTGCTGACAGCTCAGAGCCTGGAACCTAGTTTGGATTCTGTGACGCCCCCCCACCCCTCATCTACTCGTGTTCTGTCTCACTCTGTCTCTCAAAAATAAATAAATGTTTGGGGTGCCTGGGTGGCTCAGTTGGTTGAGCATCCAGCTTCAGCTCAGGTCATGATCTCACAGTTTGTGGGTTCGAGCCCCACATCGGGCTCTGTGCTGACAGCTAGCTCAGAGCCTGGAGCCTGTCTTCAGATTCTGTGTCTCCCTCTCTCTCTCTCTCTCTCTGACCCTCCCCTGCTCGTGCTGTCTCTCTCCGTCTCTCAAAAATAAATAAAAAACATTAAAAAAATAAAATAAATGTTTAAAAAAACTTAATTTAAATGAGACATGGGATCATAATATACTAGCTGTTCAGTAACTTGCTTTTACCTGCCTTCATTCTCTCTGATATTTGGTTCCATAGTTTGAATACAGCATAATTTAACCTGTTCCTCTACTACTTAATATTTAGAGAGCTTATGATCTTTTTTTTATTTTAGAGAGAGAGAGAGAGCGCGCGCGCGCACAAGTGGGAGAGACGGCAGAGGGGGAGCGAAAAAGAGAGAACCTCGGGCAGGCTCCATGCTCAGCGCAGAGCCTGACACGGGGCTCTAACCCACGACCCTGTGATCATGACCTAAGCTAAAACCAAGGGTCAGACACTCAACCGACTGAGTCACTCAGGCACCCTGAGATCTCATGATCTTTAAATGCCTATTGAGGAATCTTGCTCCTTAAACCACTGACTTATTTGGCAATTAATACTAACACAAGGATCACGTGTGGTCCTTGGAGGGGCAGCGGGATACAGAACAGAACTCGGGACTTGCAGGCAGGGACGTCAGGAACAAAGGGTGTATGTAGTTCCTGAAGGCGGGCACCATCCTCCTGCCACCTCAGCTTGCACGCTGCCAGGGAGGGGGACTCACAAAAACCAATGGTCATCAACTCTTGTATCTACGCACTCACAGTGCTAAGGAACTCCGTGACAAGTTGGGTTCCTCCTAACGTTTCTGTCCCATGAGTTTAACTCTGCTAAGGACACAGAATAACTGTATTCTTCACATAGCTGAAAACTGCTAGCCTACCCTACCTAAGGCTTTTAACTTAAACATCCCATCTTCCTCAACAATCCTCAAATGAATTCGGTTCAAGGCTGCTCACCTTCCATCAGCTATGCCTCAGTTTCCCAGCATCCTCCTTAAAAGGCAGGCAGCCGGCACGAAACACTGTGGGGAGCTGTGACTATTCCACACAGCGTGGTCTGCGTTGACGACCTGCTCTTTCACGGGAGAGGAAAACATGCTCCCTGGGTCACTGCACCCCACTGCACAAGCCAAATGGGGCAGCTGCAAAATTGCTTCATATTCTAGTTCATTCCCAGATTTACCAAATAGTCCCCAATCATTCCTGCTTCGAGGCTGCACTCCATACCCTTAGACATAAAATACAAGAGTGGATAAGAGTTCAGAGTTGGAACCCAAAATTCCTGGGTTGAAATCCTGGCTCTACTGCTGACCAGCCATGGGATCTTGCACAAGTCACATACCCTTCCAATTTTTTCCAGGGAAATATTATTTATCACATAGGATTGTGGCGTGGGTTACCTGAGATCGGTCGTGCGGAGTGTTTAGCACAGTATATAGGAAGCACTCGTTGTAAAAAGTTTTATTTGTAGCTGGATCAGCATGATGACCAGCAGCTGAAAGAAGAAATACTGCCATATGGTCAAATAAGTATACCTACGGCCCGCCCCTCCTCAGGAACAAAGCCGTATTTCCCTCTCTATCAGAAGAAATAGAAAGAACTTGTATCTTTTATATACCCAGCTGTCTGGTCAATAAGTAAAAAACTATGCCTCACTGCTTTAGAAGACAGCTGATTTTCTTAATATTCCCACATGCGCAGCCACCCTGGTGGCTATGAACACACCCAGACTAACAACCCCAGCATTTCAGGTGATAAGCAATGTTGACGTGATAAACAAAGTTCTTCCACACTTCCTAGGTACACGAAACCTACTCACATACCAGCTTAGATAAATTCACTACGGTCAAAAAAACACAACTTTCCTTCCACCTGCCATCCTGCTCCCTCCTCCCTCTGCTCCATCTCTCCTGCCTTAAAGCACCCTAAATTCCTTCCTCACCAGCGCCTGCAAAGTCAAGTCTTTTCTTCCTGTTCACTGGATACTAGCTGAACACCACCACACCCACCTCACTCAAGCTCTGTGCCGTGACCCTGGCGCTCTTCCCTATTAGATTCAGAGCGTGACAGAGCTGGCGAGGGAAATGACGGCTAACGACACCCACCTGTTTACTGAGCAGTCTGCTCATGCCGTCGTGGATCACCTACCTCATCTGATATTCACAACAGCCCCTCACTGTAGGTATTATTAGCCTATTTTACGAATCAGGAATCAGACTCAGGATGTCTAAATAGTTTGTCCAATACATGCCTAATAAATGCTGGCTCTCCACCTAGAACCCGGCTGCCAGGTGCTATTCCACTCCCCTTCCTACTCCTCTTCCTTGTAAGATTTTTGCATCGATTCCCGTGACCTCAATATGTGCTGTCGAATGGAGAAATGTGTAGCAGAATAGCATTTCCAAGGAGAACTATCTCAGCGAGTAATGGTGAGTGCACGGAGAGCTCTGTTTGGTTCTGCTGTCCAGTGTTACAGGAAGGGAAATCTTTGTCTTACGAAACAACTATTCATTCATTAAAGTCACCTGATTCGGAGGCTGAGGAGTCAGAATGAACCAGAAGTCCCTCCCATCTTTACTGAAAGTGACTTAGACACATGCAAAGATTTTCAAAACTCCAACCTTCCAGCAAGAAGTAATTCTAAAGCGTGAACATGTACCCGTGTAACTGCATGTTTTCTCTCCACGTTTCTGACTAGAAAATTCTCTAAGAGCATACTGGTCCCAACTTCCATTTCTGACAATATGGGGAGCTCAATGCTCACCATGAGAGCACAACTAATAATCCTACTTTAAATATAAAAGGCACCAGTGTGGGGGGATGAGTGAAAAAGGGAAAGGAGATTAACAGTACACGTATGATGAGCACAGAGAAATGCACGGAACTGCTGAACCACTATATTGTACACCTGAAACTAACATAGCACGCAATATTAACTACACTGGAATTAAATTAAAAGCAGGCAAAAAAATTAAAAGCTGGGGCACCTGGGTGGCTCAGCTGGGTAAGCCTCTGACTCTTGATTTCAGCTCAGGTCATGATCTCACGGTTTAGGGAATGGAGCCCTGCATAGGGCTCTGTACCGACAGCACATTCTCTCTCTCCTTCGCTCTCTGCCTCACCCCCTCACTCCTCCTCCCAAAATAAATACTTTAAAAATACCTGATGTCTTATGTTTATTTCCTTATTTTTTTTTATTTTTATATATATATATTTTTTGAGTGGCAACTTCACGACTTTTATTTGTGGTGCCTGTGCTTTGTCTCGAAAATACCTTCTCCCCCTGCCCCGACGGTGGGCGGGGAGGGGGCAGCAAAACAGAGAGCCCTCCCTCCGTGTTGCCCACGGGCCCCATGCCCAGGCCGGCGGGCCTCTTGGCACATTCTCGGATCCCTGTTCAGGGGGCGGGAGGGGTGACTGGGGTGACATCACACGTGAGGGGGGGACCTCCGGGTGGCCACTATGGTCCTGGCTACTGGTCCCTAGCACTTTCTGGTCCATGGTTCCTCCCTGGTCCCACCTCCAGTCTGGGGCCCCCCCTCAACAACGTGCCCCCTACCTATTTCCTTATTTTTGATTGACAGCGAGTGAGCAAGCAGGAGAGGGGCAGAGAGAGGGGGGACAGAGGATCTGAAGTGGGCTCTGCGCTGACAGCTTCAAGGCTGATAGTGGTGAGCCTGATGCGGGGCTTGAACCCACGAACCATGAAATCATGCACTGAGCTGAAGGTGAATGATCAACTGACTGAGCTACCCAGGCACCGCCAAAAAAAGTATTCATTTTTAAATAAACTTTGCTTTTTAGAACAGTTTTAGATTTACATAAAAATTACAAAGACAACACAGAGAGACTCCACATGCCCCACAGTCTCCCCTTACATCTCACATCTTCTGGCACATTTTTCCTGGTTAATGAACCAATGTTGATACACTAGTGTTAACTAAAGAACGTACTTCATTCAGATTTCTTTAGTGCTTACACAATGCCCTTTTTCTGCCCCAGGATCCCACCCAGGAGACCACATTACATTTCATTGTCACATCTCCTTAGACTCCTCTGGTTATGACAGTTTCTCAGACTGTCCTCGTTTCTGATGACCTTAACAGTTTGAGGAGTCCTGGTCTGGTGTTTTGTGGACTCCCTCGTGTTTGTCTGAGGTTTTTCTTCTCATTAGACAAGGGCTATGGGTTTTGGAAAGGAGGATCACAGAAATAAAGTGTCACTTTCCCCACACCGTATTAAGGGGAACATACTACTAATATAATTATCACTGTCGATATTCACCTTTGTCACTTGGCTGAGGTCATGTTTGTTACGTTCCTGCACTCAGCGGTGACTCTCCCCCGCCTTCCCTTTCCATACCATCCTTCTGGAAGGAAGGCACGACGCACGGCCCACACTTACAGAGTGGAAAGTTACACCGCCAGCATTATTTGGAATTCTTCTGCAAAGGGATTTGTCTAATTTCCCCCATTTGTTCACTTACTCAATTATTTTATATCAGTATGAACTCATTGATGTTTATTTAATACTTTGGTTTATAATCTACAGATTATAGATCTATCATTTCTACTTCTTAATACTTCTATAATTAAGCCTTTTTTACATTGTTGCTAAGATTATTCCAGCTCTAGTCATTTGAACCTTTCAGTGGGCTCCTAAGTCCATTTGACACAATCTTATCATCAGCTTTTGTTTTTGTTTCGTAGGAAAGTTTTAGAAACCAACATGTGGGTACAGGTGTCCTCACTGGTAATGGAGTGTCACTCCTTGCAGACCCCTTCAGCCGACAGCACAAGGAAGTATGTGTATAGACTAACTCTTGAGTATACACACATCTATAAATATCCTTACGTGCAACCATCTATATTTACAAAGCTAAACACGAGCTCATTTTGCCATGCCTGATCGTTTTCATGCACAGCTGAACTGGTGGGAAACATCCCCAGAAGCCAGAAATGCAAGAAAGCAGACATGTAAGATTATTTGGCACGTGCTCCATCGAGTCGGAGCTTGGGCTCCAGAGACCGAGAAAGGCTGAGAAAGGACAGACGAGAGTAAGAACTGGAGACACTGCATAAAACGAAGACGGGTCTTTAATTTTTTTTTAATGTTTTGTTTATTTTTGATACAGAGAGAGACAGAGGGGGAGGGGCAGAGAGAGAAGGAGACACAGAATCTGAAGCAGGCTCCAGGCTCTGAGCTAGCTGTCAGCACAGAGCCCGATGCGGGGCTCGAACCCACAAACGTGAAATCTGACCTGAGCTGAAGTCTGAGGCTTAACTGAATGAGCCACCCAGGCACCCCAATGAAGACGGGTCTTGAAGTCAGGATGCTCCCAAAGTCCTGAAAGGCAGCCCCTCACTAGGGAAAATCGCCCCTCCCACAGCTGAGACGGTGCGACGGGTGACGTGGGCCGTGACTCTCGGTGGAGAGACAAAATGTGCAAAGACTCCCCTGAGGATGAGTTTGGAGGCCTACGTGTACATGTCCTGTATGACCAAAAACAACAAAAAAATCCAAAGCAGAAAATACGATTTAAGTGAGCCTGGATTGGAAATGCTCTCGGGTGTCCCCGCAGAAGGGAAACCCAAATTTCCTTAAAAGGGCCGTATTTAAATCCAGGTCTCAAAATACCCCCACGGTTGAAGTACAACAGAGCAACCAAGGCGTGAGCACCCAATCAAAAATCACCAAAGACCCTTGAAAATTGAAGAAACCAATCACAAAAACACATATTATATGACTCCATTTACAGGAAACAGCCAGCGCAGGTCAATTTATATAAAAAGGGAGAATGTAGGTGAGGCAGGATTTAGGAAGAAACAGGAACTGCTAACGAATGATATGGGCGTTTCTTTGGGGAGGGGGAGGTGGGGGACAGAAATGCCCCCAAATTAGATTGTGACAATGCTTACACAACTCTGTGACTATACTAAAAACCATTTTGAACTGTACACTTTAAACGAGTGAGGTGTCAGGTACAGATCCTGGAATAAAAAGAGCACATGAATGGAAAATGTGGTGAAATTCAAAAAGTCTGGAATTTATTTAATAGTTATATATTCATGTTGATTTTTTTCATGTTGATGGATGTGCCATGTATGATGTGGACACTGGGGAAAACTGGGTGAGGCAAATATAAAAACTCCCTGTACGATTGTTACAACTTTTCTATAGATCCAAAAATCTTCCAAGACAAAAAGTTTGGCTTTTTTTAAGTACCAAAGAATGGGGTCCATCTATTACGAAGCAAAGGGCCATCTTTAAAAGATGTGCAAGTCACTTCTTAAAATACTGCTCAGACCTTGGTATTTTCACTTGAGTTCATGAGGGCTAATTACAAAATAATACAACAATGGAGCTCTCTTCCAAGGTCACCACATTCAAGGCCTTTTTGGGGAAATGAGATGCATTCGTGGTACACCCCATGTATGGGTGCCTGACCGGCATTTTAAGGTCTTCACTAATGGTTCTCCATGATCCGTGGCTTTGACTATCCTTAGTCACTTCTTTTTTTTTTAATTATTATTTTTTAATGTTTATTGTTGAGACAGAACTGCGAGCAGGGGAGGGGTAGAGAGCAAAAGGGAGGCAAATCCAAAGGGAGAGAGAATCCAAGAGAGAATCCAAAGCAGGCTCCAGGCTCCCAGCTGTCAGCACAGAGCCCGACGCAGGGCTCGAACTCAAGAACTGTGAGACCATGACCTGAGCGGAAGTCAGACGCTCACTCGACTGAGCCACCCAGCACCCCAGTCACTTCTCTACCCAAGGTTATTTCCTTCTGTGTAGCAACCTTCACATCATTGTCAAGTTGAGGTGTTCTTAGAACCATTTTCACTGCTCTTTTCTAACTTCTCCCATTCTTCTGGAAACTTTGCAACAGAGGACCAAACCTAGACACACATTACTCTAATAAACGTCTCAGGGTGGCCCAGTACACAAGATACAGTTCTCCAGCTCTCATACACACTTACAAGTGGCCAATTTCTAAACTGTTTTTAGAGCCCACACCTGCCTTCAAATTATCTCTGCAGTTTCAGCTCGCAAAGGTGCGCCCTCCTAATTCATTATTCGTTGGTATGAAGACGCTGAGCCCCACCCTAAATCCTGATGAAATAATTTTTAGCTTACAACCACCTTCTGCCCTTCCTTTAAGACAGCAGAACAGGCAATCAGATACAGATATGTCTAAAGATATTCTAAATGCTTCAGTGGAAAGATAAAAACCACATTAGTCAACTTCAGTTTTGCAACGTAGTAAAGCTAACTATAAAACTGGGGTAAATGTTAACTCAGTGAGGCTGAGATTATAAAAATAAATGTGAGAGAGCCCACTACGATACCCTTTTGTAAACTCCGCCTCCAGGCACCATTACATTAAAAAAAAAATTAAAAATTTTGTCCTTTCCTCCACATAAAATGCCTCTCTGAATATAATTTCATTTTTTGTTGGTTTTCTGCCCTTCTGTTAAATAATCTGCAGGCGAGTGAACATGTATTGTTTGGAGAAGAATGGAGAAGGGAAGAAAAACAGCTCAACAGCCCTAGTAGACAAGAAATAGCCGCCCTTCTTTGCATGATCTTTTTTCCAGAGTAGAGCACCCAAACTGCCAAATTGCAATTTTACTCTAACAAAGGGATAGTGGTCACAGGCCACCCCAAGATGGGGCCACTGTGGCATAAAGATTGCTTTGAGTTCAAAGCAATCAAAACTGCAGATGCAGAAAAAGCTTATTACCTCCCCCTCCACTGCTTAAAATTACATTGGAAAGGACAGCTGGTACCAGAAAGAGAGCTTTTAACAGAGATTCCTCTTTAGTGAAGAAACTTATTTGCATAGAGAACAAGCTTTGTTTTCTAAACATCCCCTCACCTTCCAGCTCAGGGTCTTCCCCCCTCTGAAACTCCAGACCTTACCCCTCTCCGTAGCTCAGGATGTCACCAACTAAGCTTTATATGGCCTGAGTGTCTTTGGAATTTCCATGTCTGTGTGGATTCCTCATACATATGCTATTAAATCTGATTTTCTCCTCTTCATCTGTCTCACATGAATTTGATTCTTAGTCCAGCTACAAGGACTCTGAAAGGCAGATAAAATTTCCTCCACCCCAGCAGAGGTGAAAGAAGAGAAATGATTCCAGAACCCCAAAGGCTAACTCAATTCGGCCAACATTCACCAAAACGTACACATTACATTTGCAGAAGTAAGAAAGTAAAATATACATGTAGAATCCTTTTAACTACAGCCACTAAAAAGGGGAAAATAAAGAGTCTTGGTTTGTGGACTTTACCCTCAAAAAGTCTTTCTTTACAGGGCACCTGGGTGGCTCAGTTGGTTGAGCATCTGACTTCGGCTCAGGTCATGATCTCACTGTTCATGAGTTCGAGCCCTGCATTGGGCTCTGTACTCAGGTCATGATCTCACCGTTCATGCGTTTGAGTCCCACATCGGGCTCTGTACTAACAGCTCAGAGCCTAGGGCCTGCTTCAGATTCTGTCTCCCTCTCTCTCTGCCCCTCCCCCACTTGCACTCTGTCTCTTTCAAAAATAAACATTTTAAAAAATTAAAAAACTTAAAAAAAATAAGCCTTCCTTGCTATTATTGAGGATTCTGGAATAACAGAATTTTAGAGCTAAAACAGGTTTTCGGCAGTCAATACCAGTTAGAGACAGAACCATGTTCATCCCAGGGACCTGAGGATTGCAGGGATCTTTAACATTCTTTTACCTCAGTCCAGAGTGTATTTCTGTCCACCTGAGAGGAAACTGGAAACAAACACCAAGCTCTCTCCTCACTGTGAGTGCTACCGGAAGGGGCCCTCAGCACTCCCCACTGTTAAATAGGAGAGAGTGACCCAAATCGGGAGTCACTTGTGCTAAGCCCCAATCGGCAAAGACTTAATACCTAGCCTAGTTGTGGTTTTGATTCCCCAGGAATGTAAGTATTTTTTTAAGTTTATTTATTGCAATAAAGAGAGAAAGGGAGCACGCAGCGGAGGAACAGAGAGGGAGGGAGAAAGAATCCCAAGCAGGCTCTGCACAATGAGCACAGAGTCCAACCAAGGCTCAAACCCGTGGGGCTTCAATTCATGAACCTGAGCCAAAATTAAGAGTCAGGTACTAAACCGACTGAGCCACCCAGGTGCCCCCCCACCCCAGGAATGTAAACTTTAATCAACTCAGAAACACCTGGTCGGCACCAGTGAGATAATCCCACCTGAGAGACCCTTCCAGTCCCTTTAGGAAGAAGACCGTACCTGAAACAACGCATTCTTTGCTAATAACTTCCTTTTTCTGCACTCTTTTTGCATTTAAAAATCTTTCCTCAGGGGACCTGGGTGACTGCATCATTCAGTTACTCTTTCAGTCACTTGAGTGCCTGACTTTTTTTTTTTT
>PISW01008614.1:0-71675 GCA_004023785.1 Mungos mungo | reverse complement strand
AAACACTGCAAGAATTACCAAAATGTGACAGAGACAAAAAAATAAACAAATGCTATTGAAAATATGGTGCTATAGACTTGCTTCATGCATGGTTGTCACAAACTTTCAAACTGAAAAAAATGCAGTATCTGCAAAGCACTGAAGGAAAGCACAATATAACAAAGTATGCCTGTATTCCCAAGGGGTAAAGAAAAACTTATTTTTTTCTATTTAAATAATTCATAGAATAAAAAAATTGTAAGGACATACAGTGCACAAAAATATTCCCATACCAAAGGAGCAAACATTTTGTCTGACACTCCAGCTGCCCTGAGAGCAGAGGGCATATAGAAACAGGAACCGGGGTTTGAATTTTCATGCCTGCCCCAGAGACAGGAGATGAAGTTAATAAATAATATCAAAAACCCTTGTGGGAAGGGTGCCTGAGTAGCTCAGTCAGTTAAGCGTCCAACTCTTGATCTCAGCTCTAGTCACGATCTTGCAGTTTGTGGGTTCAAGCCCCATATTGGGCTCTGTGCTGGCAGCACGGAGTCTGCTTGGGATTCTCTCTCTCTCTCTCTCTCTCTCTCTCTCTCTCTCTCTCTCTCTCTCTGTCCCTCCCCTGCTCATTTGCTCTCTGTCTCTCCCTCTCTCAAAATAAATAAATAAACTTTAAAAATGCCTCTGGGATTATCAGTACCCAGGTTTGATACAATACATTATTAAAAAATGTCTAATTTTGAACAAAGAACTTTAAGTCATAAAAAGAAACAGGAAAAAAAAACAACAAATATGGGGTGTGGGACAACAAAAACTGCCTGTGACAGGGCCCAGATGTCAGACTTAACAAAAGTTTGAAGCAGTCATTATAAATGTGTTTCGAGAACTGAAGGAGTGCTTAAAGGAAAATTTAAAAATAAATAAATAGAAGAAATAAAGGAAGATATGATGACAATATCTAATCCACTAGAGAATATCAATTAAGAGATGGAAATGATAAAAAGAACCAAATAGAAATTCTGGAGTTGGAAAATATCATAACTGAAAAAAATCAGTAAACTTGAAGATAGATTGATAGGGATTATGTAATCTGAAAAGCAGAAAGAAAAAACATTAAAAAAAAAAAAAAACACAAGACTTTGGAGTAACGCAAGAACCAACAAGTGCACCAACACATGCACAATAGGAGTGCTGGAAGAAAGAGAGAAGAAAAAAGACTCAGAGAAATAAAGACTAAATAGTTCCAAAATTTAATAAAAAACATTAATCTACATATCCAAGAAACAGAATCTTAAAAAATTGATGGAAAGGCAAACACCAAACACATCATAATAAAACTCCCAAAAACCAAAATCCAGGAGAAAATCTTGAAAGCAGTAAGGAAAAAAAATTAAGCAACTGAGTAAATAGTGCTATAACTGAATTTTTATGGTTTAGAGATACTTACACACTGTAACAGTGATTTACCTAATTGCTGCCTATGTTTTATATCCTTTAGATACTTTTAACTTTCCAAAATGCCCCCCAAATTTTAGCATTGAAAGCCAAATCAAAAAAAGTAAAAAGCAAAAAGAGTAACAACCACTAGAATCCCAGGACAGACAAGTAGATTGCGTGAAATTCAGTATTACTTTTTTTTTTTTTTATTGCTCCTGGATAATCACTCCTATGTAGTAGAAACCTTTAAAAATCATTTAACTTTGGGGCACCTGGTTAGCTCAGTCAATTAAGTGTCCAATTTTGGTTCAAGTCATGATATCAACGTTCATGAGTTCAAGCCCCACATTAGGCTTTGTGTTGATAGCTCAGAACCTGTCATTCTCTATGCCCCCCCGCCTCCGCTCTCTCTCTCTCTAGTTCTCTCTCTCTCTAAGATAAATAAACATTAAAATGATTTTTAATCATTTAACTTGGCCTTATTCATGAATTCATAAACTCCTTCATAAGTTATATGTAACTACCATTCCACTTGCAATACAATGCAAATCTATCAAAATTCTTAAATATGCAAAATAATGTAAAAAAAATACCTTGTACAATTGTTGAATCACTGTACCTTACACCCGAAACCAATATAACACTGGAATTTAAATTAAATTAAATTTGGGGTGCTTGGGTGGCTCAATCAGTTGAGCACCAGACTCTTGATTTTGGCTCGCATTGTGATCTCCTGGTGGTGGGATCAAGCCCACATAAGACTCTGCTCTCTCTCTCTCAAAAAAGTTTTTTTAATTAATTAATTAATTTAATTAAAATCTTGTAAAAAATGTTTAAAGTTATCCAAGAAAATAATATTTTTATGTTTTGTTATATTGCCTACAACAGTACTTATTGGGGGGAAAAACAGTATCATCTATGAAAGAAGGCCAAATTTGCTATTTGAAGATCAGATTTTAAGTTATCACTGACATTTACCAGCAACATATATTTGCTCACTTGAATCAAACTCTGTATATCTTCATAAAAATATTTTTTGATACCCAAGGAGATAAGTCCCAATAAAATGTACTGTGAGACATGAAGCATTTATAGACTCGTTTTGTTCAGGCAATGTTAGGGCTTTTCTACTTTCCTAAACCATAAATTCTGTGGAGATAAATGTTATCAACTCTACATCACCTAATCTATGAGACTTATTGATATATACTTGACAAGAACTAATATTTCTACTGTAAATTGAAAGCACTGGAAAGTAATGTATATTTGAAATACAAATGCTGTTCTCAAATTTGTGCTTTCTTGAACTATAATTAAAGATGTAATTTCTTATTTAACAGATATGACAAGAAAATGAGATGTTCAAAGCAGTGAGTGATGAATCATACAACACCAACAAGAAAAAACTGAAAGGTACCTTTTCTGGTGAAAAAAATTGTTTTATAAATCATATTTCTGTCTCAGATTACTGATTTTGTCAAACTCCCCTTTTTTTCCTACCTCATGCAGAAATACATATTCTTAATAAAAACACTAATATCTTTAAACTTGTGTTTTGTTATCCCATTTATATAAAAAGATACATATGTACATTACATTAAAATGACATCAACTAGGGCTCCTGGCTGGCTCAGTCAGTAGCAACTGACTATTGATCTCAGGGTTGTGATTTTGAGCGCCATGTTAGGTGTAGATATTGCTTTTTTTTAAAAAGAGGAGGCATCACAATCCCAGACGTTAGCCTCTACTACAAAGCTGTCATCATCAAGTCTGTATGATATTGGCACAAAAACAGACACATAGACCAATGGAATATAATCGAGAACCCAGAACTGGGCCCACAAATGTACAGCCAATTAATTTTTGACAAAGTAGGAAAGAGTATGCGATGGAAAAAAGACTGCCTCTTTAGCAGGTGGTGCTGGGAGAACTGGACAGCAACATGCAGAAGAATGAAACCAGGCCACTTTCTTACACCACAAAATAAAGTCAAAGTGGCTGAAGGACCTGAATGTGAGACAGGAAACCATCAAAACCCTCGAGAAGAAAATAGGAAACAACCTCCTTGATCTCAATCGCAGTAATTTCCTACTTGACACATCCCCAAAGGCAAAGGAAATGAAAGCAAAACAAAACTCTTGGGACTTCATCAAGATAAAAAGCTTCTACACTGCAAAGGAAACAATCAAGAAAACTAATAGGCAACCGACAGAATGTGAAAAGATAGTTGCAAATGACATATCAGATAAAGGGCTCATATCCAAAATCTACAAGGAACTCACCAAACTCCACACCCAAAAAACAAATAACCCAGTGAAGAAATGGGCAGAAGACATGAACAGACACTTCTCCAAAGAGGACATCCAGATGGCCTACAGGCACATGAAACAATGCTCAACATCACTCATCATCAGGGAAACACAAATCAAAACCACATTGAGATACCACCTCACCCCAGTCAGAGTGGCTAAAATGAACAAATCAAGAGGCTATAGATGCTGGCAAGGGTGGGGAGAGACGGGCACCCTCCTACACTGTTGGTGGGAATGTAACTGGTGCAGCTGCTCTGGAAAACTGTGTGGAGGTTCCTCAAAAAACTATCCATAGAACTTCCTCATGACCCAGCAATAGCCCTGCTAGGGATTTACCCAAGGGATACAGAAGGGCTGATGCATAGGGGCACATGTACCCCAGTGTTCATAGCAGCACTGTCAACAATAGCCAAAACATGGAAAGAGCATAAATGTCCATCACCTGATGAGTGGATCAAGAAGATGTGGTATGTATATACAATGGAGTACTACATGGCAATGAGAAAGAATGAAATTTGGCCAGTTGTAGGAAAGTGGATGGACCTTGAGGGTGTCATGCTAAGTGAAATAAGTCAGGCAGAGAAGGACAGAAACCATATGTGTGCACTCATAGGTCTAACAGAGGAACAGGAGAAACCTAATGGAGGACCAGGGGGAGGGGAAGAGGGAAAGAGAGTTGGGGAGAGAGAGGGATGCAAAACTTGAGAGACTATTGAAAACTGAGAATGAACTGAGGGTTGAGGGGGAAGGAGGAGGGGGGAAAAGAGGTGGTGGTGATGGAGGAGGTACTTGTGGGGAAGAGCACTGGGTGTTATATGGAAACCAATTTGACAATAAGTTATTTTTTAAAAAATAAAATCTAACAATTTTAACAAAATTAGTCTCAATGTATGTATTAAAATGATTGTAATAATAAAGTATCAATATAAAGGAAAAAAAGAGTTAAATGACATCTTTTATAAGAGAGTATATTATCCTATTATTTTCAATGGAGTTATCTTTTATTGTAAAATTAAATGGGAAAAAATTAACTAGACTGCCTATTAAATTTCACTGCCTCCTTTCTCCATTTCCTCTTTTATTTACCCTAATTTTCCCCAACTGTACCACTCAGTTCTTAAGACAAAATCATTAGCATTGTGATTACAAGAGGTTCTGTTTTTAAGAACTGTGTTCAACAAGAGCTAAAACAAAATAAATCCATCAAAATTAAAAAGTTAGCCAAATAATTACCATCTTTATAAGTATTCCCTTCAATTCTGTAAGCAACAATGATCTTTGATAGATCAGGATTGATTCTAATTCTGTTGTTCATTATCTATGTGACTACTATTTCTTTTTATTAATTTAGTAGGCTAAGATGATATTTCAGGGACTCCACTAAGTGCTTTGAATACTTTATCTCACTTTTCTACTGTTTTACTGAGAAGAAAATGGAGACTCAGAGAACTCATTTGCCCAGTACGGTAGAGCAAGTAAGAAGTCCGACACTGGATGAGATTGTTGGTCTTCAATAGTCGGGCAACCACTAGTCAGTTATAGGAAGTTGAATAACTTATTAAACGTTTCTTGCTCAATACCATCCTTGGTACAGTAGGGGCTGTCAAAATACCTATCTCATTAAATTATCATGCTTATTAAGTGAAGTGAGTTTTTGTGAACACATTTAGCAGAGTATTTGTAATATAATAAGCAAAGCTTAATAGTTAGACCCAGGACCTCCCCCTGAAACACATCACTCATATAATATAAATTTCTAAAGATACAAACCATCTATAATAGAGATATCCCTTTCTCACCTATTATTAATTTACATTGTACTTGTTTGGAAGGAAAAGTGAATTAGAATATGGTTATAGTGATGATTTCTATTCTACATTATAGAATCTACAAATCCTTTTTCTAGGCACTAATAATTTGATCTTCAAAAGCATTGCCTTGAGAAAAAATGAAATATGACCATTTGTAGGAAGGTGGATGGACCTTGAGGGTGTCATGCTAAGCGAAATAAGTCAGGCAGAGGACAGATGTTTGCACTCATAGGTTTAACAGGAAAACAGGAGAAACCTAATGGAGGACCAGAGTGGAGGGGAAGGGGGAAAGAGAGTTGGGGAGAGAGAGGGATGCAAAACTTGAGAGACTATTGAATACTGAAAATGAACTGAGGGTTGAAGGGGAAGGGGGAGGAGGGGAAAGAGGTGGTGGTGATGGAGGAGGGCACTTGTGGGGAAGAGCACTCGGTGTTGTATGGAAACCAATTTGACAATAAACAATTTTAAAAAAATTCACAGTGTTACAGCAAAAAATAAAAATAAAAGATTGAACTTTGAGAAAAAAAAAAGCATTGCCTATACATATAGTCTTGAATGAGAAGAATTCTAAGTACTTACTGTTTTATGGAACTAAAAAAATATTTTGAAATATTTGCTTTATTAAGATTTTCTCCTTCAGTAATAAAGAAATTCATGAAGCCTAGAAGATAAAAACAGACTGCTGGACCAAAAACTAAAAATTAAACTCTAATTCATTCAATTCTAATATGCTAGATAATAATAATACAATGAACACATCATTTTTATGATAGTTCCAGGAAATATTCTAATTACATTGTCTCAAATTAGCTCATTTAATCCGAACAATAGCCTATCAGGCAGATATTATTATTATTTCCAGTTAACAAATGAAAAACCTGAGCATAAAAATAATAAGTATCCTCTTCAAGGTCACACATCTAATGCGTGTCGGAGCTTCACAGACAGAGCACCCCTGGAAAGTTATTTACCCCATCTGGGCCACTGTTGTCAACTGTGAAGAAAGAGGTTGAAGATAACACAGAAGGTTGGATTTTTAAATCCCCACTTACATGAGTCACATCTGTTACACAGTGTCATTTTTTATTGATAAATCAGTGGATAGTGGTGGTTGTGAAACAGGTGAATATGGAAACTTCAGGCGTTACCAAACTAGCTGTCTGGGTCTTTTCTTGATGTATTAGAATATACTCTAGTCCACATTTAATATATGAGGTCTCTAAGTAAGCCAAGGAGGGCCTCATACGTACAATGAAAGCTCTTTTAATCATGAATCATCTCCATTTTATGCTCCTCTAACTGCACAGTTCACGCTGACATTTTCCAGTGACTCAGGACTCATCAATTTACAGACTCCTGGTTTGTTTGCTGTGAACAACCCAAACAAACATCTCCACCAGGCTAAAAACATTCTACAAATAAGAGCTGTCCTTTACCTTCCCATCAATAAACAGCATCAGGAAGCATGTTTACAAGGTGATTTGATCAGATCATTTCCCCCCAGGAGTCCTCAGTTACTGGAACTGAGTACAAATCATCTGCTAAACCTTTTCTCCTCATGCTGAACTAGATTATTTCCAAAGATCCTTCAAGTCTATTATTGTGCTATTTCAAAATCAGCTGTGTTATAAAACATGCCCCTCTCACTTAACATATTAAATTTGTCCTTAACACTCAAAATAATTTAATAGGTTAAGAAAATAAGCATGGCAAAATATTATTGCTGAAATTTAATCATTCAGTATGGAATTTAAAATGTTAAATATTTCTGCACAGATCATGAGATTTTTTGCCATAGAATTACTTAATATAATACTGTCAGCAGAAAAAAATATAATAATTCAATAAGCAATTTTTAAACTTCATAAGTGCTTGGGTTTTTTTCTTCTCTAGCTGTTTTTGAGCAATCTAAGTTTCAGTGATAGCTGTCAAGAACTCATCGTTCATCATATTAAAGTTATAACACATTATCTTTGAAAACCAAGGCCAAGATTTACCTATATCTTTTAAGCTGCACTAAAGTTTCAAGAAAAATATTGGTAATAAGTATAAATTTGGTGATAAGCATAAAAAATCTACCCAAATAAAATGGAAATATGACATGTAATATTGTATAAAATATTAAATAAGTGGAAATAAAGAAATAGTTAAAATAATGTAAATAAAACCAGAAGTGAGAAAATGAGAAGATATTAACATACAGAATGTCAAATACATCCTAGCATCAGCATGTATGGGTGTATACACATCTTATTGATTACATATTTATACAGATACATTAAAATGCAACCATATTAAAAGGTACGTTCCCAATTATAATTTATTTTATAATATACATTTTCTAATCATATATGTGGATTTTCCTCTGATTTACTTGATTCATAGTTATAACTTCCCTTCTCATTTAGTTGTTAGAAAAATACAGACTTATTGTGTTTAGTATCAGAGGTTTTCCTTTTATACTTAAGTCATTAATCCATCTTGATAAAAAAAAGATAATGAGAGCAAATTCAAGGGTAGTTAAAAATAGAAAACTCATCTACAACTGTACCATTTTCTGAAAGAATATAAATTTTCTAGTTGGCTTATAAAGGATCGCAAAGTATACAACAGCCAAAGATTAAGGGAGCTACTTAAAATTTTCAGGGGCGCCTTGGTGGCTCAGTCAGTTAAGCATCCAACTTCAACCCAAGTCATGATCTCACAGTTCATGGGTTCAAGTTCCACGTCAGACTCTGTGCTGACAGCTCAGAGCCTGGAGCCTGCTTCAGATTCTGTGTGTGTGTGTCTCCCCCTCTGCCCCTCCCTTGCTCATGCTCTCTCTCTTTCTCTCTCTTTTTCTCTCTCTCTCCTTCTCTCTTTCTCTCTCAAAAATAAATGAACATTAAAACATAATAATAATAATAAAATTTCCAAACAATAAATTCTAAAAATACTATAAAACTCATGGCCTGCAAAGAATACAAGAACCTAGGCACTTGTGGGTGTGCAAACTGCTACAAAAACACAGAACAGCAAATTGGCAATAGAAGTCAGGAGCCATAGAAATCCTCCTCATCAATAACTGTTGGGAAATAGGACATCAGACCTCAGTTCTCAACACTGTCCTTGTGTATGAAACATCCTTATCAGACTTCTGCTCCCAGAACGCTGAGAACAAGGGACTTGATGCAGTCCCCGGAGGACGTGCAGGACAGAGCCTTCCTGGTCATCAGCCAAGAGTGACAAGAAGCTACAAGATATACCCACACACAGTTGCAGGCTGTTCCTGCTTTGCCCACTCTGTAACGGTCTCTATTGTTCTGGTTAAATATTTACTGCTGACTAAACATTTACTGTGCTCTCCATGCTGACAAGGAGGGTATAAAATAAGATGCTGTTCCTAATAAAATTTGCCATTAGCCCTTAGCTCTTGGTTCGTCTCCATCTCTTTTGGTAACATCCACAGTGGGTGCCCAGCCTCCCTGGGAACATCCCTTTTCACGGTGCCTCGTCTTTCTGGGACCGTTCAGCGGTCACGGTGCCCAGCCTCTCTGGGACTGTTCATGCTTCCTTTAAGGAGCATGGTCACTTTCCTGGGGTTTGGGAATGTCCCTATTTCCATTAGCTACTGGCAGCCTTTGGAAATGTCGTTGCGTCTCGCTCCTCCCTCATCATCTCTCCAAGAACCTCCCACAAATAAGTCTTTCCAAAAAGCAATGCTCCTAAATCATCTCAAATTTAAATTATGACTTATAAATCAAAATATTGATTCTGCCATTAATTAAAATATTGAGAAACTGTCAGAAAATTAGATGCCCAACAGTGTGAAAATAGCCTAGTAAATTGTGAGATATATATGTGAGAAAAATTATATAGATTTCAAAATTTTACTAAAAACGTTAATTCCATGGATGTGCTCAAGGTTGACTGAAAAATCTGATACAAAATTGTACATGCAGTATAATCCCTTTATATAAAAAGTATAAAGTTTCTAATTTACACTCATACACACACATACACACACAAAAATGAACAGAAGAAAATGCACTCGAATGAAAACAGTAATCCTCCTTGGGAGAAGAAATTCACGTATGATTTTACGTACCTTCTTTCACTTTTCTATGTCTTCCATGTTAACCTCTTTGTTATGAGTTGAGTCTTTGCCAAAACAACAAAATCCGCATCCTAATTAATACATTTTTTGAAATTGTGAATTTTGCCTTTAATAAAATGAAAAAGGATCCTTTAAGAGCAATTTATGAAAATGCTGAAAGATAATTAAGATCCAGAATCTTAAAAGTATGACTTTGGAGGGTTCTGCTTGTTTTTTCTAAAGAAACTAAGTGTCCCACAAAAACTCTGATGCCTGAGTGGCATCCTGTCATAATTTAGAATTTGCCATGTTGGGTTTACTCAGGCCAAAAATAGCTCATAGACAGAAATGCCAAAAATCCCTTGTGTTCCTCTTTTTTTTAATAGGAATTTATTTTTGAGAAAGACACAGAGTGCAATCAGAGAGAGACAGAGACATAGAATCCAAAGTAGGCTTCAGGCTCTGAGCTGTCAGCCCAGAGCCCAATGCAGGGCTCAAACTCACGAACCATGAGATCATGACCTGAGTCAAAGTCAGATGTTTAACCAACTGAGTCACCTAGGTACCACAAAGCCCTGGTGCTCCTGGATTGCTCCATGTAGGATTTCCTCAACATATTATCTATGATCTCCAAGTATGTCCAGTTTAATTTAATAACCCATAGGTCTGATAAGTATGCAAATATGGATTCCATTTTTCTCAACTCTCAAAGAACATTCTCATATCTTTTTATATTTGCTCTATCAATAATGTTACTATATGTAGATGTAAAATCTTTCAGTGTGTAAGTTTAGTGCTATCTCTTTCTATATCATTTGGTGGGATTCTTAATGGTATTCTTATCTAAATTTTAATTCCCATTTGTGGTTTTGTAAAGTCTGTCTTTCTGATGATGGTGAGAGGGAACACACAGGTTACTGGGGAAAGGCAAGCCAGCCTGAGCTGAGCACTGAGTGCCCCATTCCTCCTGTGTGTCACCAGATTGCAGGGAAATTCAATCTGTCTCCAACTATGGTGCAGATGCTTACTGCTTCCTCTTGGGGCAGTAGAGAGTATTGTACAAAAATAATTTTGTTTAGAGACAAAAACTTGGTCAATGTCAGTATTACAAAGCAAGAGAGTTTACTTCATGCCATCCCCAACATCACCTAGATAATAGTCCAGATTCCCATATCACTCCAGTGCCCCCCATATGCAAGCCTGAGGCACCCTCAGAGCCACCGCCCTAAGTATCACTACAGTTCTCTCCTGGGGACATTTTGGGTTATCTTTTTGAAATTCATCCCAACTGCCGTTCTGCTTCAAAGGTAGTTTTTCCTAGTTGCTGCCACCCTCCAGCTTGAAATTCTTTCTGATGGTCATTGTAATTATGGATTTTGCTTATCTTTTTTTATAAATATTCTTTTTCTGTCATTTCTAAGGATTTAAGTTCTGGGAAAGGATGGTACATTAACTAAATAAAACTTAAACTCCTTCCAAAGTTATATTAGATGCTTTTTATTCTACTTTTAAAACCCCTTAGTTAATTAATATACAGTATATTTTTTAAAATCTTGGGAATTTGGTGGGAAAATACATATCTTGATGAACGTCACTGTAACAACGAAAATAGTTCTCCAGGCTCCTTTTATATGTCTTATAAATATTTGTTTTATAAAAGTCAGGCATACTTTTCAAAAGTATTTGGCTTTTGATATTAAATTAATTCCATAATTATTTAAAATGGTTTCCTAGGGGAGTCCCTGGGTGGCTCAGTCAGTTAAGCATCTGACTTCAGCACAAAGCATAATCTCACATCCATGAATTTGAGACCCATGTCGGGCTCTGTGCTGACAGTTCAGAGCCTGGAGCCTGCTTCAGATTCTGTGCCTCCCTCTCTCTCTGCCCTTCTCCCATTTGTGCTCTGTCTCTGTCTCTCTCAAAATTAAACATTAAAAAAATTTTAATCATTTCCTAATAGTTAATTGATTCTCATGAAATTTTCATTTATTGAATTATATTATTTTTTATTTGTTATATACATTTTTCTTTTTACTTTTTAATATCCCCTATTATATTATTAATATTTTAAGGCAATATAGGAGTCAGAATGGTTATGCTGGTATTTTTTCTACCTAATTTACATGAGATAAATTCTGACATTATTATTAGCTTTTTACCAATTCATCCTTACACTTTAACCAAATCTTAATTTAAAATTATTTCTTCTCTATTATTGGAGGCCCCAAAATCATGTGACATGCTCTGTCTTTTAAATCTTTATTATAAAGCGGTGCCTGGGTGGCTCAGTCGGTTAAGTGTCTGGCTTCGGCTCAGGTCATGATCTCACCGTTTGTGGGTTTGAGCCCCGCGTCGGGCTCTGTGCTGACAGCTAGCTCAGATCCTGGAACCTGTCTTCAGATTCTGTGTCTCTCTCTGACCCTCCCCTGCTCATGCTGTGTCTCTCTGTCTCTCAAAAATAAATTTAAAAAAACACTAAAAAAATCTAAATCTTTATTGTAGAATGTATGATTTATCACTGTTATACGATATGATTTTAACTAAATTTATCCCGTTTGTCATATTAATATTGGGGTCCACACATTTTGTTTTGTCTTTCGTTTGCATTTTCCTATTACACTTTTACCAGGTCTTTTATTTCTCACATTTTTAGGAAGATGGAGAACCTATCCATTTTATATTGACATGATTTTTACTCTTATATTATGTTTGGCAAATCTTAGAGTTTCCATTTTTCTACCAATGATTTTAACTTTTATATCTAGCTTAGTAAGTGTTATATGTCTTAATTCTATTGTATAGCTTATGCACACATATGTATCTTGTTTAATTTTGCATATTATATGGCCTACTTTCCTTTGGTGTTTCTGTTTTTCTCTTGTTTTCAAAGTATGGGCTCTTGTTTTGATTTAAAATATTTTTATACACCAGCCTTTTAAAATCCTAGTAGAACCCATCTTTGTTTCACTATCTGTATCAAGCCTGGAATAGTATATATTGACTTTTCTGGATGTGAGATGAAATCAACATAACAAGTCTTGCCATTGTTAAACCACCAGATTTTTGGGTGACTTCATTAAAAGTAAAAGTAAAACAAAAATAGGAATATCTATTTATTCAAATGTAATTTTTTTAAGTTTCCAGGAGAGGTTGAGGAGAATGATACATGTTATGTCACACCAGGATATTTATATAAATGCTCTACCTGAACTTTTTATCCCATAATTATATTCACTCGGCCAGTTGTGACTTTTCTCCTTTTTCTCTCTCAAGGAAAATATCTCACCTTGCTCTGTCTTCTCTCACGTCTTCCTCCTTCAACCTTCCTCCCCTCTCTTCCCTCTCACTCCTTTTCTTTACATCTTCCTCTATTCAAATATGTTTTTCTGCACTCCCCAATGACCATAGAGCTACCATTGGTCAGTCTTTCTCAATTATTTAAAAGAAGCATTCCTTCTCTCATTTTCTGGACTTTTCACTCATTATTGCAGTTAGCAACTCAAATCATTTGAAGGGATTAACTCTGCCCTGAAGAATTAGCAGGTGCATATATAGTTGGCTTTTGAACAACACAGGGTTGAATTGCTCAGGTCTACTTACCCATGGATTTTTTTACAGTCCAGTGCTGTAAAGTTATTTTCTCTTTCTTATGATTTTCTTAATAATATTTTCTCTAGCTTGCTCTATTATAAGAATACAGTTTATAACATACAATTGTGTGTTGGCTGTTCATGTCATTGGTAAGGTTTGCAGTCAACAATAATCTATCAGTAATTAAGTTGTGGAAGAATCAAATTTTATGTGGGGGTTTTTTACTGTGTCAGAGTTGGTGTCCCTCATGCCCTCATTGTTCAAGAGTCAACGGTTCATGTTATCATTATTCACCTACAACCTTCTCCTACTAGGAAAATATGTGACGATCACATACAAAGAAAGGAGCACTATCTACTTTGTGGCTTCTCTACCATCTAAAAGTTCATGGCCAAATCCTCTCCCCTAATCTCATTCCCTATAGAGTTAGGCTTAACTCAACTCAAGGTTTTAGGATGTTTTTGTCCACCTTATTTTAATTGTCATCACGAAAACCTAGGAACTAGATTTGTAACTATCTTGGAAATATAAACATCACTCTTACATCTCAAAGGAAATCATGCTGGTGAGCCAGTAACCCCTGTTGTCATTTTGCTTCATCTCTTAGTATCTTGCCACACTACTACTGCCCATTCTCCGATTTCTTAGGGAAAAATAATATCCAATATGCATCCTACAAATTTAATCTCTCCCTCTAGGGTCTCTGTATCACACTACATGGAAAAGGACTCTGCATTTATGTAGGTCTTTTTTTATCCCTACATGGATATAGTCCACCAAAGGATGTCCCTTGTCCCTCCTTGCTAAAACTGAAAAAAAAAAAAATGTTAATCATTTCTTTCTCATTAAGCCCCAGGTATAAACTTATCCATGTGATCATACTAGAAGCAAATTAAGATAAACAGTCCTAAACTGTATCAAGTAAGTACTGAGAAGCCCCAGTTGGAATTGGAGATCCATGTACCATGACTTCCCTTCTTTCCAAATGCCTCCCAAAAAATCTTGCTTACTTTTCCCTGATAGATTTTGATCAGGTATGGATACAACATAGGTGTGCAATAGCTCTCACTTCCTCTCAGTAATTTCTGAATTTTTCCTCCAACTCCACCACAACCAAACACCATTCAGTTAACTATTTACTCTGCTGTTAGAGTAATCTTCTAATTCATAAGTCTGATGCTGTTTCTCTTCTGCCCAAGAGAAACAATACAATACAATGCAATACAATACAATAAAACTCAAACTCTTCAAGATCACACTCATGGTTCTTAGTCATCTGGGTTCCCTCCACCTCCAGATCATAACTTTTACTGTTCTTTCTCATTGCTCTTATATTGCATTCAAACCAGACCACTTGCATATCCATTAGCAGGCCTGGATTTGCCTGCTTTTTTTTTTTTTTAATGCTTTTCTACTTGAAATGCTATCAACACTTGCAGAACTATTTATCAAGCCTATAATTTAAAATCTTATCAATCTCAAGTCTCACACTCATCACGGGCCTACATTATTCTTCACTTAGAGATAATCACTCCTGACTTTTTAATCCCACTAGAAAATAATAATCCACTTTCCCTTTACATTGTAGCTGCAGGTAGATGGTTAATTGTTACGTTGCAGTCCAATGAATGCTGCCCTCCTAAAGGTATATTCAAACTCTTCATGTTTTGTGTTATATTCATGTTCTCTTACAAGGTCCCTGGACTTGGCAACATTACTGTTTGTAAAATGGGATGTTAGCAGATGTGATATAAGCAGAGATTTGATAAGTGTTAGAACATTGGCCCTTATCTTCTTGGAAAACCTCCTCTTAGAGTACAAGAAGCTGTTATACTAAAAAAATTTCTAGACTATCCCTTTTTTTAACATTTATTTATTTTAGAGAGAGAGAGACACAGAGGGTGAGCAGAAGACAGTCAGACAGAGAGAGAGACACAGAATCAGAAGCAGGCTCCAGGCTCTGAGCAAATGGTCAGCACAGAGCCTGACACAGGGCTTGAACCCACAAACTGTAAGATCATGACCTAAGATGAAGTTAACTGCTTAACCAACTGAGCCACCCATGTGCCCCTAGACTATACTTCTTAAAGAGGCTCATGTAGAGAGACACTGAAAGATGAATATATTAAAGTTAATTGCTTTCCTATATACCAGCAATGAAACATTGGAATTTGAAAAACACAACAAAGAAGACTTTTTTAAAAAGAGGGAAGACTCAATATTGTTAAGATGTCAGTTCTCCTCAACTTTATCTATAGGTGCAACAAAATCCCAGTAAGTTGTTTTATGAATTTGAACAGACTGATTTCAAGTTTATATGGAATGGCAAAGGACCCAGAATAGCCAATACAATATTTAAGAATAACCACATCTGAGAATTCACACTATCTGATTTCAAGATTTACTCCAAGGCTATCTAAATTCTCACATGTCTTTGTGTGGATTGATAGCTCATTTCTTTTTATCACCGAATAATATTAACTTGTATAGATATACCCCATTAGTCAATTCACATATCAAAGGATATTTTATTTAATTATAGATTTTGGCAATTATGAATAAAGCTGGGTTTCGCAGGTTTTTGTGTGGGCATAAATTTTCAACTCATGAAAGGAGCACAGAGTAATGTCTGATTAAATAGCTGTGCATCCTGTGGCCCAGTCAAGCTGATACATTAAATTACTGTATTATAACTTTTATTACTTATATAATAAAAAGGGAAAATGTATACAATACAAAAATATTTTTCAAGTGGACTTTCAATATCTCACCTCTATAAAAGCCAGTTGCACAATAATAGCTTCTGATATTATTCTGAGTGTTTCTGTGAGAGTGTTTTTAGACAAAATTAACATTTGAATCAGTAGACCAAGTAAAGCAGATTGTCCTCCCTTCTGTGGGTGGGCCTCATCCAATCAGTTGAAGGCCTAAATTGAATAAACAAGATGACTCTCTTTCCCAAGTAAGAGAGAATAATCCTTCATGCCTGAATGCTTTCAAACTGAGATGTTAGCTTTCTTTTTGCCTTCAAACTTAAATTGAAACATTGGCTTTTCTTGGGTCTCTGGACTTCAGGCCCCAGCTAGAATTAAACCATTAGCTCTGCTAGTTCTCCAGCTTGCCAACAATTCATATATAATGCAGCTTGCTCTCTTTCATAATTATGTGAGCCAATTCCTTATAATAAGTCTCTTTACACACACACACACACACACACACACACACACATTCTATTGGCTGTTTCTCTGGAAAACCCAATACATATAGTTAAGTACAAATTAAATATTGTTGACCAAATGACAAAATTACTTCTTAGTTTTTGTAATGTCCACTTGCACTTAGGTCCCTCTTTTACTCATTAGACTGATTTTTGTCTATTCTTTTCCCAAGACACCTGACTTCCTTTTCACATATACATCAATAATAAAATTACCCTTACAATTATGTGTGTAACCTTAGTGAATCTGTTTCTTATAGCACAAAGGATCTACGGCTACATCATTGTCACTGCCCTAAATATTACAAAATTATCCACAAATTATCTAGATTTTTATAGTGTTAATTATAGTTATTTCTGCAAAATTTTTCCTTAAAATATTCCAGATTTATTCTCCCTTAAGTTATAAGCAGTTTTCAGAATCTATGCTATCTTTGGTTTTCATGAGAATTAAAAATAGATGTCAAGTAAGTATGTCTTGTGTGTTTCTTTTCTATAGGGATCTTTTCCAAATTATCTCTTAACTCTATCCTTATTTCCTTTATTCTGTAGACTCCTTTGATAAATCTGTTAGGTCTTTTTCTTTCTTTCTTTTTTCCTTTCTTTCTTTCTTTCTTTCTTTCTTTCTTTCTTTCTTTCTCTCTTCCTTTCTTTCTTTCTCATGCACATTTAGTGTAAACTCTGGATTGCATTTTTTTAATCTGAACATTTTTTTTTAATTTGGCTAGGGTTTGGGATCCTCTACAATTAACAGTAACATTCTAATGACCTAATTCTGAATGTTCTGTTCAGTTTTTCTGAAAAGTGAATTTTCTAAAATATTTTTGCTGCAATTATTGAGGTTATTGATCAGTTGACTTGGCAAAGGATGACACTTCTGTGTGGTTTTTGGTTTTTTTTTTTACCTAGCAAGGCTTCTAGTGTAGACAGCTCTGGTATATGCTTTACTACTTGCTTTAAGCTTTTCCCCTTACCATTTAAACTCTGAGTTGGTAAAATGTATTTGCTATTCATGAGTGTTTACTATTAGCTTAAGAAATGTGGAAAAATAATGTGCAGATTGTTTGAAAAAAAGAAGTACTATAGATTGACATTTACTTACTGTTTTACCTTAGATTCCAAGAAGCTCAGTGATAAGTAAATTGCTCTACTACATTATTATTTTTTAAAAAACTAACTTTTTCAAATGCTTTCTCTACATCTATTGAGAAAATCGGGTGGTTCTTATCCTTTCTTTTATTAATGTGGCATATTAAATTGATTAATTTGTGAATATTGAACCAACTCTGCAGCCCAAGAATAAACCCCACTTGATCATGGTAAGTAATTCTTTTAATGCACTGCTGAATTCAATTTACAAGTATCTTGTTGAAAATTTTTGCATCCAGATTCATCAGGAATATTGGCCTGTAATTCTCCTTTTTAGTGGGGTCTTTGTCTGGTTTTGGAATCAAGGTAATGTTGATTTCAAAGAATGAGTTTGGAAGCTTTCTTTCCAATTTTTGGGGGGAACATTTTGAGAAGAATAGGCATTAACTCTTCTTTAAATGACTAGTAGAATTAAATCTTGCCATTTCCAACAACGTGGATGGAACTAGAGTGTATTATACCAAGTGAAATAAGTCAGTCAGAGAAGGATAAATATCATATGATTTCATTCATGTGTGGTATTTAAGAAACAAAGCAGATGAAAATAGGGCAAAGGAAAGAAAAATAAGATAAAAAACAGAGAGGAACATTGATCATAAAGGACTCTTAAATACAGAGAACAAACTGAGGGTCGTTGGAGGGGTGGTGGGTGGGTGGATGGGCTAAATGTGTGATGGGCATTAAGGAAGGCACTTGGGATGAGCACTGGGTGTTATATGTGAGTGATAAGTCACCGGGTTCAGCTTCTGAAACCAATACTACACTGTATGTTAATTACTTGAATTTAAGTAAGTAAACTTTTTAAAAATAGTGAAATTAAAAAGTAAAAAAAGTAACTTGTCCTTAGCTCCTTTCTAATTGCATTTCTGGGCCATTATATCCTAATTAGAATGTGATACATACATATGAACATTATCAGCCTCCATATCTTTTGTTCAATTTGTGGTATTTCTAGTTAATAAAACAGAAGTATTTATAAAGAAAACATGAGTATAGTCTTTACAGGTAAATATGAAATGAAACTCACATTGAGGTCATTCTTCCTTATATGCAACAAAAAAATAAGAAACATACTGTAAAATAGTGCCTACTATGATTCCAAGAATTTCTGAAACATTATACCGGCATAAACAATAGGCAAAGCCTTCCAAACACACTCAGCTCCCCCCCCCCAAAACACATCATCATATAAATTTTGATCAAGAACTTCACATCCAAGAGCATTTTCTTCAAGTATGATAAAAGAGGGCTTTCCTATATTATTAAATGACTCTTTATCCTTCATAAATTCAGTTTGATTTTTATAGAATAAGTACACTTGGGATAATTTTTAAAGGTGATAATATTATACAAGTGCCTTATCATCTTAATGCCTACCAGAGAAATAAAAGGCTATCTCTTACTTTCACGAACATCAGGCTGGTAGGGCAACCAACCCTACATGTAGATACAGGAAATTCAAATTTTGTCTCTGATGGGTTTAGCTGACCTCACTACATGCCTTTTTCTCAGATAATGATATAGCAACACATTTAAAAAATATAAAGGTTATTTTTAAATTCATTTTCATTATCACATTTTTAGAATTCAAAGTCATGGAGATATTCTTGACTTCTTATTCCCACATCTCTTTTCACTTCTAGAGACAGAAGTTATCATAGTGAAATATTCTTTGACAGCTAAAACTCATGCTTAATATTCTATTTCCTGTGAAGAGGGATTAGATTATATCAATGTGACATGTGTCAAATGGCAATTTCAAACATTAAAAGTATCATCTTACCTGGAGGCCACCACTCTGAATTTAAAGAAGTTTTTAAATTATTTAGTCATATTAAACATATCTTGAATGCCAGTCATTCTAAATTTTATACCGAAGTCCATGTTTTGAATGTTTGATATCAACTATAAATACATGAATGCTGTGGTTTCAGCCTGTAGCCAGCCCCAAGTCACATTTTGTCTCTTTGGGGTTTGGACATTCACAGCATGTTGTTTTCAACAGAATTAGAACTCTACGTTTATGCTCGACACAGTGCCAAATCTGCAAACAGACGATCCCAATACATAAAATGCACTAATGACCCTGACAGTGATGACTTTGACATAGACCAAATAAAGACAGCTAGAGCTGTGTGCCCTTTAAAAGCAGTCAAAACTGTTCAACATCAAGAGAAAGAAAAAAAAAAAAACAGAAATTGTCACAATGCAAATGTTTACTCAACTCAAGTATATTCTACTATAACCAAATATACAAATAACTGATCTGACGTGACTGATGTTTTCTGTATATAGAAGGGTAGGCAGTTTTTGAGAAACACGATGAATTGACAGTGATAACTTACTACAGAACATCAAAATAAGAGAGATAAAGGAAATAAAAAATTTTCAACCAGTTTCCTTAGCAACTAACCAATTGACATAAAAAAGAAAAGGATTTGTTCTGTCTGCTTTGAACTATAAGCTGCTACGTAATTTGCTTATTATAGACTTTATAGAGGGGTATCTGATATATAGGCTTTTTTTTCATTACCTCAATGTCCAAAAGTCCTGGGATTTTATCAACTTACATTTAAAAACAATGTTTTCCATCCACTGTTTCGACCAAGACTATAAGAAACAAAAACAAAACCAGAGAATTTCACTGGAGTTTTACTCTTATCCTGAAATACCTGATTTACCTCTATTGTTTGGAATTGCATGAGTATGACAAATGTCATGGTGAAAATATCTAGATTCGTGTTTCTGTGAGAAATATGATGGGAAGATAATTTGCAATCGTGGCAGAAACAGAGGATCTTGGCCGCACCGCGATGAGCTGGAATCTGTTTGTAAGTGCCGAGTGAGAAGCGTCTCCGTGCTACATGGGGATGAGCAGTGGATACTCAGAAGGATATTCAACCCCCAAAACAGCAGCCAGTGACACATATCTGTGGGAAATGTCACACAGAAAATGACATAAAATCCTGGGATCCAGTTAGATACAGAGAATGTGCATACAGAATAATATACCAAGAAAAAAAGAATTAAAAGATTGGTGGGTTTTGATACTCAACAAAATATGGGATTCAGAGAAATACCTTCATTTGGGTTTGGATTTGCTGTTCTGCTTCTCTTTGTTGCAAGGAGTTTCATTAGCATACTTCTCCATATGAATATGGTGAAATGTACATGATTTCATTTTTAAACCACAATGCATTTAGGTGTCTATTAATAGTTTATAAGAAAATTATTTTTTGTTCACTTACATGATTTACACTTTAATTTTACTGTGTACGTAATCCGACACACGATGAAGGTTAAAAGTGCTTCCCCAAAACCACACTTTTAATCAAAATCTAGAATTCTCAGGAGCCATTGTTAAAAATGAATGCTTCTAGAGCTCTCTAAGGGTCTGATTAAATAAGTTCCTTGGAAACCACTGCTTGACATCATCAACTGTAAACTCTTTAGCATCACATTGTATAGAATAAACCGATGCACTTATTGTCAGTGTGCATACATGATTTGGAGTTATATTTTTTATTTGTTACTTGGTATAGGCCTTTCTGTATCTGTATATAATGCTTGACTATCTTTTTAAATCTTGGGAGCAGAAAAGAAGTCTTTTTTTAAGTTTTTATTTTAATTTCAGTTAGTTAACATAGTGTTATATTAGTTTCTGGTGTACATATAGTGATTCAACACTTCCATAAGAAAGAAACCTTAATGGTTGTTTTCTGTAGGCGAAATCAATCCCTAGAAATGGATGAAGCAGACTCATCAGGCAGGTGCTGTTTCCTAAGTGTAATCCTTTATTAAGGTTAAAAAAAATTCTTTCAGGATATAAAAATAAAAGGGATTAGTTTACCCTGAATTACTGGATAAATGTTTAAAATTTTTGCCTTGATCTTAGAGATATGGAATGAATGGTCACACCTATACTCCATCTTTTCCAGGATTCCATCATTATGGAAGGAGAGAGTGGCCTCCTTAACAGTCATTTTGAAGATTAAATATATTCCAATCCTTAATATCTCTATTAATATCTCTGTGTCTCTGACATTCAAAAATTTATCGATGCCAGTTTTCAAGAACACCTGTGTTTCTATAACCATCCCTGAATACTAAGTCTATAAACGTATTACATCCTATTACAACCATGCTCACATTTTCAGTGTTTCACATCGGTTTGTGTTTTCCTTTAGCCACACCTTTTGTAATTCTGTAATTGTGCCATGTTCTTGACCTTTTTAGACAGAGAAATAACCATAAATGTGATATCTCTATGACTGCCTTCAAACAAACCCCACCTCTTTGGAAAATGTAGTTATTCTACTCTTAACTGTTCTTAATTTGGTCACAGGTCCTTTGCATACCAATACCTTAAGTGAATATTGTTATTTTGTTAAGTAGACAGCAGTGTAATGGAAAAAATATTACCCCTAGAACGCAAGACCATCCTTTCAGGCAATCACCTAGTTCTATGTCTCTTTCATCTATAAAATGCGGTTGATGTGACCTCTTGCCTACCTTGAAGTTTTAAGGGTAAAAAATGGGAAAGTAAATATAAAATTACCTTAAAAGATTACTTTGAATAGTGCTTATAAATATAAATACCTGTAAGTCTGAGCTTGAAGTTAACACATAACTTGCCCCCTACTAAACCTCTGACCAACAACTATGGACTTGCTCTTCATGAATCGATGTCTATGGGAAAAGCACTGGAAATTGGTTAAAATCTAGCCCTGCTCTTCTGTGATAGGCCAGTTCACTTCACATCTTTTAATTTTAGCTTTATTATCAAAGTGTAGGAATTATGATGGAAATAGTGCTGTGAGAATCAGAAACTATATTCAGAGACTGAACTTACGAAAAATTCAAAAATAGCAGATGAAGTCAGAAATGACCTGTCCTGAGGAAGAATAAAATATCTTATCTGTAAGAAAGTGTAAACTGAGAAATGCAAAAATAAGTTGCCTTTTCACATATGTAAATACATGCACATCCTCATCCCTCCTAGAGTAGGTTTCATGTAGGAAGTTAGTCAAGAGAGAATGATCATTCGAGAAAAGGGCTCAAGAGGAAGCCTGCCATAGACAGACCAGGGGAAGGAGCATTCCTGAAGTAGAGGAAATGGCCAGTGTAGAAGCTGTGGGTAGGAAATAAGTTTGCCTCAAGGTAGGTGGAGGCCAGCTCACTTAGGGTCTTGTGGTAGGAAGCCACTGGGGCAGTAAGCAAGAGAGTGACGTAGTTTAAGACTCAAAAGATTACTCAAGCTGTTTTGTGACAATGAACAAACAATACAGAGACAAGTGACAGCGAGGAAGCCCAATTTGGAGCCACCTGTGATAATTCAGGCCAACAGTAATGGTGGCTGGGCCAGGATGGTAACTTGGAGGAAGTAAGAAGCAGCTGGGTGTAAGATACATTTTGAAGTTGAGCTAATACGAATTATTGAAGCGTTGGTTCATACTCAAATGCCCAGTAGACAGTATGGACAGTAGTGAAAGGCTTTGGGTCCAAATACCCAGAGTGCCCGTTGTTAGCTGGCAGTGTGATTTGACCAGGGTTCATTTTCCTTATTTGTAAGATAAACATGAAATAATAGGACCTATCTCAAAGGTTTGTTGCAAGATAAAATGAAATAATCCATAAAAAGTTTTCAGCCTAATAAAGGCTATTACTATCACCATTATTCTAATTATTACCATTGTCCACAGATGATTGTATTAAGCCTTAGGATTGATCTCCCAGCCACTGGCCTTCCTGTCCTCCATAGTCTTCAGATTGCTCTTTCTCAAATACAAATTTCATGGCTCTGTCCTGCTGGGACTCTTCAGTGGTTCCTTGTTTAGATAAAATTAACCCTTGGGAATAGTATATTTGGTCCTTGATAACCTGACTCCTTTCTTACCTCTGTTACCTCTTCAACCAACCCCTCACTTCATCTTTTGGCTTTAAGGGGCTATAAATATCTCCTTAAAGAAGTAACAGACCTTCTTTCTTTCCTGGCTATCCCTTTTCTCATGCTTTTCTCTCTGCCTGAAATGACCTTTTCTGTTGTTCTTCTATGAACTTTTCAGGACTTAACTTGAGTGTGGCCCCCTGACTTTACAATGTAGTACAGAGTCCTCTCTTAAGAGGCTCCATAACATCTGATCTAGATTATCAATTCTAAAGAAGAAAAACTGCTGTAATATCAAAGCTTGGTCCAGTGTGGAGCATATAATATATTCTCAATAAATGTTCAGAGATCTGTACTTAAAAAAAAATCTTAAAACATAAAATGTGTTCTCTTTTTGACATTCTTTTGATCGGAGGAAGGAAGACCTGATATAGCACCCATGATTGTTGGGATTCTCCGCATTCATATAAAAGAATGTTAACCCTACTCACACATCAGGTATGACATATGCTTGTGAATTCAGCTGGCATTAGCTGCATAAAGTTTTAGTTTTTGGAGACTAGCCCACTGGACCAGATAATATTATATCTACTCCTCTATCAGTCCAGATCAATCAAGAAATGTGTATCTGAACAATTTTGCTTTTTAAAATTTTTTCCTTTATTATTTATTTTTGAGCAAGAGAAAGACAGAGCATGAGTGGGGAAGGGGCCAAGAGAGAAGGAGACACAGAATCCCAAGCAGGCTCCAGGCTCTGAGCTGTCAGCACACGACGCAGGGCTCAAATACATGAACTGTGAGACTGTGACCAGAGCTGAAGTTGGCCACTGAGCCACCCAGGCACCTCTAAACTATTTTATTTTTACCCCATCCAAATTATTTTTGCTAAAAGGAGCCCCAGCGTAACTACATCAACATATACTGGGGATTCTTAGAACAGTCTTGAAACACTCTAAGAATATTCACCCAAAAGTTGTGGGAAACCCTTTTACATAATTACTACTTTGGTTGAATGGCAAGAGAAATCCCTACATTATCATGCTTCATACTTCATCTTGTAATATTTCTCACATTTCTTTTCTCGCATTGTAATTTGCTTATTAATCCGAATTCCTTAGTCGCATGCATTGCTAGTTATCTTAGAACCAAATCTGTACCCCTCTCATAGTAAGTATAGAGATTATAATAGTGTGATGTTTTTTGTTTTTTGGGTTTGGGTTTGGGGGTTTTGCCTCATTCTTAATCTATTGTCCCCACCTTATTCTACTTTCTCTTTTGGTCTTACCTCAAATGAGGAATCCTGGTATTAATCAGTAACACTAGTTATAATAGAGAGTAACAAATGTGCTGTGGAATCTCTCACATGCATAGAACCTTACCTCACATTGACATACACAGTCTAGGAAAGGTGACTCCAGCTGGCTGAGCCTGCTTCAAAGTGGTCATTCCAGAATCCAGCTAACAGAGCCTTTGCCATTTCCAATATTGGTTTTCAATGTAACAGACATCATTTTTACCCCCATTCAATAGGAAGAGAAAAAGACCAAGGAGGAATATATATAGAACTTTCTTATGGCCAGGCCTGGAAGGGATTCCCACCACTTCTATTCACACTCTAGCTAGACCTCAGGTACATGACCTCACCTACCTGCGTTGGAGGCTTGTTACACTTAACATTTAATTTGTTGCATTAAAGAAAATTAGGGGTGCCTGGGTGGCTCAGTTGGTTGAGCATCCCACTTCCGCTCAGGTCACGATCTCGCGGTTCCTGGGTTCGAGCCCCACGTCGGACTCTGTGCTGACAGCTAGCTCAAAGCCTGGAGTCTGTCTTCAGATTCTGTGTTTCCCTCTCTCTCTGACCCTCCCCTGCTCATGCTGTCTCTCTCTCTCTCTCCCCAAAATAAATAAAACATTAAAAAATTAAAGAAAATTAAACACTTAAAATATTGTGTGCAAGTGGAGGGAAAGGGGAAGAGGGAGAAAGAGAGAGAGAATCTCAAGTAGGCTCCATGCTGAGCATGGAGCCCAAAGTGGGGTTCAATCCCAGAACCCTGGAATCATGACCTAAGTCAAAATCAAGAGTTGGGATGTTCAACTGAATGAGCCACCCAGGCATCCCAAGTTTTATTTATTTAGATTAAGGAAATGTTTCTTCATTTTGGAAAAGAAAACAGTACCAAAATTGAATTGAATTTAGTGTACAGTGTGTACGTTTTTTATGGAACTATTTTTTCAGATTAAGATTGACTATTGATTTGTGTATACAGAATTTTACTGGAGGATGAACATAATACTTTATTAGTAATGCAATCTTGTTATACTGTTATACTCATTTTAGAGAATGAGACAAATGAAGAACAAACCACTTTTTATGTAGTGTCAACAGAGAGATAGGAATATCTTAAAGACCTAAATTATATGATGTACTTAGAGTAATCAAAATCATAAAGACAAAAAGTATCATGGTGGTTTCCAGGTTGGAGACAGGGGAGGCTGGGTATAGTTTCAGCTTTATTTCAACTTCACAAGTTAAAAGAGTTAGGGGATGGATGATAGTGATGGTTGCACAACAGTGTGAACATATTTAACGTTACTGACTGTACATTTAAAAATGGTTAAGATTGTAAATTTTATGTTATGGGATTTTGACTCAATTTAAAAGAAGAAGAAGAAGACAAAAATGAAGAAGAAGAAGATGATGAAACCCAAAGAATAGCACACGAGGAAGTGGTTAATTTGGAATTTAAAATATGGGCAAAACTCCTAAATAAACATCAGCAAAGTGAGCCATGCACTGTATTGAAAGCCTAATGTATTGTGACCAAGAAAGGCTTTGTACTAGAAATGCAAGAAGACGGCAATTTATTAAGAAAACTACTAAGGAGGGCACCTGGGTGGCTCAGTCAGTTAAGCGTCCAACTCTTGGTCATGATCTCACTCATGAGATTGAGCCCCATGCCTGGCTCCGCACTGACAGAGCAGAGACTACTTGGGATTCTCTCTCTCCCTTCTTGCCCCTCCTTGCGCTCACTCCCTTTCTTTCTAAATAAATAAACAAACTTTAAAAAAAAGAAAAGAAAAAGAAAACTAAGGAATAAGTAAAGGAAAAAAACCTCATCGTCTCAATAGATATTGAAATTACCATTGACAGAATGCAACCTATGCTCCTTTAACAAAATCCTAATCAGCTAGAGATGCAAGGAAACCTCTTTAAGTTGCTGATACCGTATTTGGCATAACCCAACTGGGGCAGCAGCCATGGAGTCCCTGATATTATCACTGTCAAAGTGTTTCTTACTCGGGGCTTGATCCTTGTGCACTAACATTGATCTTCTCTGTAGGTTCAGCTTAGTAATTGTTCGGTTTCTTAAAAAGAGGAAACAATGGCTATAGAAGATGCTTTAGTCAGGTAGTTCCTAGAATCAAACACAACCCCATTTTAAAGCCCTGATAGGAATCACATATAATTCCAGTCATTGTTTTGTCCGTGACATTGCTTAGCTACTTATTGCAACTAATTTTGAACTAAGTGGAAAAGCTATGTGCTTTAATCTTACCTATATTTGTCCCTTCTTTCACAATATTCTTTAACTGGCCTCCTTATTTAGAAAAGCACATGCATTTTTCCTGTTCAACATACACTTTGCCCCCATTCATCTATGAGACACAAAACATGGACAAGGTGTGTGCTCAGAAAACAAGCCGTGGCCAGCGGGCAAGGGAGAAACTAGACACTTGAGCTACACCGTCACCTTCGGTAAAACAAAAGGAAAGGTTTACAGTTGCCAACAAGGTGAGTTGCAAGAATCAGAGAAGACATAAAAGCTTAAGAATTCTGTCAAAGGAGAGCACAGAAAGAGTGGTTAGGCGTGCTGATAAAAAAAGAAAGCCTCAGTTAATAACGACATTGTCAAACAGAATACCAAAGGTAACTAGCAAAGACTTAAGTAGGTGTCTGCTACTTCAACGTAAAGACAGCCAAACAAAAGTGTAAGAAACATGAAAAATCAAGGAAACATGTCAGTCATCACACAAAAAATATAATTTTCCAATAACTGAGTTTGTCTTCTTCCCAGCTGTGCTGTTCGTGGCTAGAAAATTCTTGTTTCTCTCCAGCAGCATTCAGAGTACTGAGGCATGACCTCCATGTCTGAGGAGAGGAAGAAAAAAAAACAAAAAAGGAAGCAAATAAGAATTTCTAAGGGCGTTAAAGGGACGGAGCCCTGCTGACTGCTTCAGGCCTTCAACAGGAAGACTGTACACAAGACCCCGGGAGTAACCCACTCAAGGATCACCCCACAAAGGGCACCCCCAACACCCGAGTGCTAAACCCAAACCTTCCCCCAACTCAGGCTTGCTTTCAGGCCCTGCAGTGAGCAGGTCTGGTAACTAGAATGCTCTCAGAAAAACAGACCAGGGTCCGCAAAGGAAAAACTACAGTAAACTGGTGCTTTAGTGCCACCCTCTGGAAAACAAAAAGAACTTTCCAGCAGCCAGCCTGCTGAATTGTTAACAAGAGAAGACATAAAGAATTTACAATTCTGCCACAAGAGGGAGACCGGAGTGGAGCAGGTCTACCCAACCAAATCCTAAACAAGGGCAGGAAAGCAACATCAATGAACAGTGCCACATCTGAATAAGACTAATCAAGGAAGTATGCCACCACCAAAAGGAAAATAATAATTCGCAACCACTGAGTTCAAATCCACGGCATATCATGATCTACCATCTAGATGATAAAGAATTCAAAATAACTGTTTTGAGAAAACACTAATTCAGAAAAATATCTGCACCCTCATGTTCATAGCTGCATTATTTACAATAAGCATAGACATGGGAACAACCCAGGTGTCCATCAACAGATGACTGGATATAGAAGTTGTGATACAAACAGATACAAGAGACTATTATTTACCCATTATAAACACACACACACACACACACACACACACACACACACACACAACACACACACACACACACACACACACACACACAAGGAAATCCTGGCATTTGTTACACCATGAACTTTGGGGGCATTATGCCAGGTGAAATAGAGAGACAGAGAAAGGGCAAGGCTGTATGATCTCACTTACATGTGGAATCTAAAACAAGCAAAGAAAAAACACACCAAACTCAAAAAAGATGTGATCTGTGGCTACCAAAAGCAGAGGGTGGAAAGACAGGGAAAGGATGAGGCTCATCAAAAGATACAAACTTCCAGTTACAAGATAAATAAGTACGAGGGTGTAATGGACAGCATGACTATAGTTAACACGTCTGTATGATACAAAGGGAAGTTAAAGAGAAAATCCTGAGAGTTCTCATCAACAGGAAAAAAAATCTTTTTTCTTTCTTTAATTTCTCTTTTTATTGTATCTATATGAGATGATGGATACTAACTAAACTTATTGTAATCATTTCACAGTAGATGTAAGTAAAACCATTACATTGTATGCCTTAAACTTATACAATGATGTATGTAAATTATACTTCAATAAAACTGGAAAAAATCAAACAAAATGTTTTGAAAAAAACTCAATGAGCTACAAGAAAACTCAACTCAATGATATAAAGAAAAAAACACATGACCAAAATGAGCTCATTACCAAAGATATAGAAACTGTTAAAAGAACCCAACAAATTCCAGAGCTAAAGAAGTCAGTGAAGACGGACAGGGTTCAAGATGGTGGCGTAGGGAAATCCTGAGCTCATCTCCTCTCACAGACCCAACAAATCCACAACTACACATGGAATAAGTCCCTCTGAAGGGAACTAAGAAACTGAATCAGTAGAGCCTCCCCAACAAAGGACAACAAGCACCTAGAGAAGTAAAAGAGGCTCCTTAGGCCTCAGATCCTACAAAGGAGGGAAAAAATACCCAAAACACGTGGATTTGAAAAACAACAGGGACTATATCCAGGGAAACTATAGAACTGAAAGGAAAGGAAAACCCACTCTTAAATGACTCAGGCACAGACTCCCTCAACCTGGAAACCAGCATTGAAACACCATATTGAAAAGCTCATGGGCCATAGGTGATGGAGACCCACTGCAGTAGGAGGAGGTGACTGCGGCTCCCTTGGGGACTGAGATGCTGGTAGCAGCCGTTTCTGCTGTATTTTTCTGTTGTGCCAAACCTGGAACTGGCAAGCAACGTTTTAAAAGCCTTCCTTTAGACTAACCAGGTGGCCTGCCCCATTGGAAGCTGTGCACAACCACACACCTTGGCTGGAACTTTTGTTGACAAGGCAATTTCACACCCAGCACATCCACAGCGGTCACACCTGGCTTCACAGCCAGCCAGGTTGGAGGCCACCCCTCCTACACCAGCACGGCCTCAGCAGTCATGCACAGGCCACGCAGCCAGCCAGGCAGGGGGCTAGTCCCACAAGCCAGAGCACCCCTAGCCATCACGGCCCCACCACAACAGCAGGGCTTCGTAAGAAATACTAAAGGGACTTCATTAAGTGGAAAAGAAAAGGCCACTACTAGAATTAAGAAAATATATGATAGAAAAAAATCTCCCTGGCAAAGGCAAACATATAATAAAATTAGCATGAAAGTTAAAAACAAAAATAGTAAAAGCAACATACCTGTAATAATCAGTTAAGGGATACGCTAAATAAAAAAAAGACTTAAAATTTGTCAAAAACATAAAACATGGGGGGATAAAATTGTAGAGCTTTTAGAATGCATTCAAATTTAAATGACCACCAATTTAAAATAGACTGCTATATACATAGGTTGCTATACATGAATCTCCTGTTAACGACAAACAAAAAGAAAAACCTATGATAGTTACACAAAAAAATAAAAAGAATAGAAGCGAAACTTTACACTAAAGAAACATATCCAATCATAAGGGAATAAACAAGAGAAGAAGAACAGAGAACTACAAAAACAATCAACAAAATGGCATACATATATGTCAGTAATTACCTTACATGTAAATGAACTTCAATAAAATGCTTCAATAAAAAAATAGGGTAACTGAACAGATTAAGAAAAGACCCATTTAGGGGCGCCTGGGTAGCTCCGTCGGATAAGTATCCAACTTCGGTTCAGGTCATGATCTCACAGTTTGTGAGTTCGAGCCCCACATCAGGCTCTGTGCTGACAGCTCAGAGCCTGTAGCCTGTTTTGGATTCTGTCTCCCTCTCTCTCTGCTCTTCCCCCACTCATGCTTTGTCTCTCTCTGTCTCTCAAAAATAAATAAAGGTTAAAAAAAAATTTAAAGCCTTTTACATGCTGCCTCCAAGAGACTCACTTCAAACCTAAAGACAAACATTTGAAAGTGAAAGGAAAGAAAACAATATTTCATGCAAATGGTAATGAAAAAAAGCTGGAATAGCCTTATTTATATTATCAAAATAATTTTTTCTTTTTTATTTGGGAGGAGGAGGAATAACACCTTTTTTTTTTTAAGTTTTCATTTAAATTCCAGTTAGTTAACATACAGTGTAATATATTAGCTTCAGGTGTCAAATATGGTGATTCAACACTTCCATACAACACCCAGTGCTCATCACAGCAAGTGCCCTCCTGGATCCCCATCATTTAGTTCACCTATTCCCCCCGACCCACCCTTCTCTGGAACCATCAGTTTGTTCTCTGCACTTCGGAGTCTAATTCTTCATTTGCCTCTCACCCCTTTTATTTCCCTTTGCTCATTTGTTTTGTTTCTTAAATTCTACACATGAGTGAAATCACATGGCATTTGTCCTCTAATTGACGTATTTCACTTAGCATAATACTCTCTAGTTCCATCGATGTCTTTGCAAATGGCAAGATTTCATTCTCTTTTATGGCTGAGTAATATTCCATTATAAATACACCACTTTTTCTTTATCCACTCATCAGTCCATGGTTACTTGGGTCATTTCCATAATTTGGCTGTTATAGATAATGCTGCTGTGAACACCAGGCAAAATGACTTTAAAACAAAGTCTGTAACAAGACAAAGAAGATCATTATAGAGTGATGAAGGAATCAGTCCAACAAGAAGATACAGCACTTTTAAATACTTACACACAGCGTAGAAGCACCTAAACATACAAAACAAATATTAAAAGATACAAAAGGAGAAATTAATAGTAAAGCAATAGTAGTAGGGGACTTTAACACCCCACTTACATCAACCCAAAATCGGCAAAACCCACATTCTTCCCCAGTGCACACGGGACATTCTCCAGGATAGGTCACATATTGAGGTCACAAAACTAGTCTCAATAAAAGTTAAAAAGATTGAAATCCTATCAAGCATCTTTTCCAACCACCATGATATAAAACTATAAATCAATTATAAGAAAACTAGAAAAAACAAACAAACAAACAAACAAACAAACAAACATGTGGAAATGGAACAACATGCCACTAAACAACCAATGGATCAATGAAAAACTCAAAGAGAAAGTCAAAACTATTTAGAGACAAGTGAAAATGAAAACAAAATATTCCAAAAATCTATGGGATACAGCAAAAGCAGTTCTCAGAGGGAAGTTTATAGTGATACAGGTTCACCTCTGGAAACAAGAAAAATCTCAAATGTACACAGTCTAAACTTACATCTCTAAGAAACTAGAAAAAAGTCTAAAATTAATAGAAGGAAGGAAATAATAAAACTGAGGGCAGAAATAAGCAAAGAAAGAAAGAAAGAGAGAGAGAAAGAAAATTTTCTTCAAAAACATAAACAAAATGATAAACCCTCAGCAAGACTCATCAAGAAAATGATGAGTATTGTCTTAAATTTCTTTCATCATGGTTTTCAGAGTATGTGTGCTTTACTTCGTTGGTTAAATTTATTCCTTGGCATTTTATTCTTTTCTTATTTCTTATTCTTATTCTCAAGAGAGAGGACCCAAATAAATAAAATAGGAAATGAAAGAAGAAAAGTTACAACTGATACCACAAACACACAAAGAATCATAAAGGACTACTGCAAACAAACACCAATAAATTAGACAACCTAGAAGAAATGGATAAATACATAGAAACATACAATATTTCAAGACTGAATCAGGAAGATAGAGAAAATCTGAACAGACTGATTGGTAGTAATGAAAATAAATCAGTAATCAAAAACTAACAAACAAAAACCTAAGCCCAGACAGCTTCACAGTTGCATTTTACCAAATACTTAATTAACAGTTAATACCTATTTTTCTCAAATTATTCCCAAAAAATTGAAATGGAACAAACGCTTCCAAGCTCATTCAATGAGACCAGCATCACACTATACCTAAACCAAAATAAAAAGCACCCAAATTGGGAAGGAAGAAGTAAAGTTGTTAACTATTTGCAGGTAACATCACACTATATCTATAAAACATTAAGGTCTCCACCAAGAAACTATTAGAGTTGATAAATGAATTCAATAAATGTGCAGGATACAAAATCAGTGTTTGGAAATCTGTTGCATTTCTATACACAATAATGAACTATCAGAATGACAAATTAAGAAAATAATGCCATTTGCAATTATATCAAAAAGAATAAAATGCCAAGGAATAAATTTAACCAATGAGGTAAAACACACATACTCTGAAAACTATGATGAAAGAAATTTAAGACAATACAAATAAATAGAAAGATATATATATCTGGCAGACGGTTTTGTCTGCAATCTCATGAGAGACCTTGAGCCACAGTCACCCAGCTAAGCCAAACCCAGATTCTTGACCCATAGAAACTATCTGGTAGGTAATAAATGTTTATTGTTTTAAGCCACTGCATTTTGGGGTATTTTGTTATGCAATAATATGTAACTAATACATTGTCCTTGTGACATTTCTATAATGTGGTTATTCCATTTCATAAAATGTGCTGAATAGCTATCTTATTCTATCATCTTAATTATTCTCATAAAATAGAAATTATCTATTCCTTGAAAGTTGTGCATAAATTTTAACTTGAATGTGAAAAGACAGAACTTTGGCCACTTACAACTGTACCTTATTGACCAACTTTATTGATTTATATTTCTGTAAAAGTGCCCATTTTATTCAGATATTTAATATAGGGAGTTTGTTATAATGTTTAAACACTTCTCTGCCTGTTATTTTAATGGAAAAGAAATAAAGCAAAATAGTAATGATTTTTCAAGTGGTAGAATAATGCATAATATTTATTATTGTCTTAATTTAATATGTTTTCCAATTTTATTTTTTTATCCTTATTTACTTTGGAGAGAAAGAGACAGAGCACGAGCAGGGGAGGAACAGAGAGAGAAGGAGACACAGAATCTGAAGTAGGCTCCCTGCATCAGGCTGTGCTGACAGCTCAGAGCCTGATGCAGGGCTCAAATTCACAAACTGTGAGATCACGACCTGAGCTGAAATCAGACACTTAACCAACTGAGCCACCCAGGGACCTGGTTTTCTAATTTTAAAATAAAAATTCTATTTAGGAATCAAAATAAAAAATAAAATGTAACAGAGTATATAAGTATCTATGTACTGTGTATATGTGAATATATATTTGCTTATATACAGAGAAAAAGTTATTGATAACTTAGCACACGTATATTCAGTAGAAAAACAAGGGAAGATGTTAGAAACCTGTAAGGTAAGAAGTGAATGGAAAGAATTGGAAACAGAGCATATACTACTCTTTTCCTGAGAGCAAGGGGGAACATTAGGGTCTTACATGAAAAGTAAACTAAAGAAAAGAAAGGTAATTTCATGTTTTGTGTTTAAAGTACAGGACTTGAGGGTGTTTATATACTGAAAGTAAGGAAATGTTTAATTAAGAAAGATTTCAGCAACAAAAAGGAAAAAAAGTAATGGATGCAGCAAGGACTCCAAAGCTTTCAACACTACTGAGTACAAGGAAGGAAGGTAGACAATTAACACCTGATTATAAATTATTTACTGAGTATCTAATACCTTTATGGAAAGCTATACCCCAAAAAACTCAGTAATTCCTAGGTCTAATTTACTATCTCATGGTAAATTAACTCCTTTCTCCTGCTGTGACAATCTGTACTTGGATAGCTTCATAGCTATCTGATTTTCTTCTCTGTGTTCTTTTAAGGAAAGGAATTTGACAAAGTGTCTTATTTTTTTTCCTGAGCCCTAAGCCACCTTTCAAGGTTCACCTGGTGCCCACAAACCTACCCCCTGAATGCAGTGAACCTTAGTCCTACCCTTCCTTTGATGTCCCTGGTTGCCAGTCCATGGATCACATAATGTTCTTGGGCTTCCTGGGCAGCCTTCCAAGTCCACCTCCTGGCTCCAGATCTACCTGAATGGGAAACAAATATTTATAGAAAATGTCAAAGTGTCACTAAAAATTCTGCCCTCAATGTTCCACAAGGGAACTCAATGACTCGTGCTCATGAGTTTGATTGCTTTGTAATATAAACTATACTTCCAAAGCTTTTCCTCCTAATGAAGAAGGCAGGAATTCCAAGTCACATGAAAAAAAAATCAGTAACTTCTGAATTTATGACAAGAGATGGTAAATATTCCAAGTCAGACAGGTTTAAGTAAATGGTGTAATTATCAATAACCAGGACATATCCCAATGCCCCTAAGATCCCACTGTGAGTTTTTAGGGTACTGGGAGACGCTTATTCCCAGATACCACTTTCCCAGAAACTTCAGGCAAGAAAAGCATGAACCCAGACTTAGGGAAAGCCAACCTCAGACTTTTCAGCCCCCTCATTGGCCCAATTAAGACTAAGGCTTTTGAGGTTTACCTCTTTCAGGACCTCCAGTAATAACACTACAGCGTCCACCAATCCTGTATCCTGAGTCAGCTCAAGATGTCATTTTCAAAGTCTCCATAGTCAGGGAAGACCCTCTCAAATAATGTGATTATATGTTCCATTCAGTGAAACCCTAAAGTAGAAGCAGCACCTGGAAGAAGCCACAGCAGAAAGGAGCTAGAGTGAGACCATCTAAGAAAATATAAAGATCAAATAAGATCATGAATGTGAATGCACTTTGCAGTAACTAAAATCGATGTTTTAATAATGCTTTCTTTAAGCATTGCCTAGCTCCCAAACTACTCTGGTGTCCCCTTATGTTCATTTCCTTTGTGTCTATGAGGTAATTTGTGACATTTTGTCAGATATATTCTCATATTGCATTGCCACTGATTTTCTTTAATATTTGCTGTCCTAAGTGCATCAAAGTTGTGCTCTTCTTTTTTTATTCCTCTTACATTACATATACTGTGATGTGTAAACAATTTATTTTCACTCTAGGTATAAACATTAGTTGATTTAATTCAGTCAGGTGGACAGAGAGGCAATCAAACAGAAGTTTTTCTATGTTTCAGTAGTTTGTGTATGGTTTCAAATGTAATTTCTTTGTCTAAATCTGCTAATATAGACTCAAAATATATTAATAAGCAGATATGCTGTTATACTAGTGTTTCTCTTCTTTTTGTTGGGAAAATAAATTGAATACCTTAATTCTATGAATGCCTTAACCTTTACAGTTCTGTCAAGAACCTTAAGACAATGATTTTTCAAATACTCTCTCTTCTGCCTTCACCATAGCTGCTCCTTCTCTGTAAGTTCTTTGCATCCTACTATCTTCATCCACACCCTGTCAACATTTGACAAATGTACTTTGAATGACTGATAGTCATGTCCATTGAATGCTGTCTCCTGATATGAAGGCTCATTGGAACACAGAAATGTTCCTGCTACTAAAAGGTTCAATAATCATGCAACAACTCATCTCTTGAGTACTAAATACACAAAGAAGCTCTCTTCCTCCCAGCTACTGATTTTCTCTAACTGGCTCATTCAGCCATGAGGGTCTTTCATTTCATCCTTGGAGTCCTTGTCTTGCTGTCCATAGTTCCTCCAGGTAAGATGGAAACCTTTCATTACAAAGACATGAAAATATAAATGAAAGAGAATACAAAGTCTTCTAAGTGTTAGACAGGTGGAGGTTGTACCACACAATGTCAGAGAGGGGTGCATTGGCCCTCAGAGCCATGGAGAGTTGGGTGGACCCTAAGGGCAAATTCATAAGGTGGTCTGCTTCAGTGATTTCACTTATTTATGCACTCTAACTTAAGGACCATTGTTTGATCCAACGATGATGAGAGGGTGTTCCCAGAACACAAGAAATTTGGGGAATTAAAACAATGGGAAGTGAGTAGTGATTAGAACTGCCAAGGGTGAAAAAGAGGTTGCCCCATCATTCTCTGTGGGTCACATCTGATCACAGATGTAAGTAAAGACCTTAGAGGAAATTACTCTGTGTATGATGGGAATATCTATTGACTTATCTCTTCTGAGGCACACACTGCCTTAGAGTACATTTTAATAGCTAACAAATCAAGATTTCCCTCATTGTTCTTGTTTATTATGTATTTTTCTTGAGATAAAATTCACTTTTCTAAAGTATACCATTTAACTGGGTTTATATATATGCATAAGATTGTACAACCATCACCACTATCTAATTCTAGAACCTGTCATTCACCCCAAAAAGGAACTCCATGTTCATTAGCAGCCATTCCCCATCCTCCCCTTTCCTCAGACCCTGGCAGCTACTAATCTATTTTCTGTCTCTATCAGTTTACCTGGTTAAATGGAATCATACAAAATGTGACCCTTAAAGTCTTTTTCTTTTACTTAGCATGATTTTCAGAGTTAATCCATGTTGTAGCGTGCATCAATGCTTAATTTCTTTCAATTGATGAATGGAAGTTTAGTGCATGGATACACTACCTTTTATTCATCTATTCATCAGTTAATGGACATTTGGATTGTGTCTGCTTTGGAGCTATTATGAATGATGCTGCTATAAACATTTATATCCAAATTTTCATGTGGATATATTTTCACATCTCTTGAGTATATAATTTGGTATAGAATTGCTGTGTTATACAACAGCTATACTTAACTTTCTGAGAAGTTATAAAACAATTTTACACAGCTGCTTGCTTCATTTTACAATCCCATCAGCTATGCATAAAAAGCCAATTTCTCCATATCTTCACCAATATTTGCTATTGTCTTTTTTATTATCATTATCTTAGTTGCTGTAGCAGTATCTCATTGTAGTTTTAATTTGCATTTAATTTGAAATTTAATGGTGTTTATCATCTTTTCATGTTTTATTGGCCATTTATATATCTACTTTGTAGAGACTTGTATTCAAATCCTTTATTCCTTTTTTAATTAGGCTGTCTTTTATTGTTGAGTTGCCATTTCTTTATATATTCTGGACACTAAATATTTATCACATATAGGTTTGCAAATATTCTCTCCCATTCTGTGGAGTTATTTTTTAATATTTTACTGGAAATGCTTGCTGTACCAGTGAGTATGTTTTCAGGTTCAACCTACAAACAACTCAAATTCAATTGACTTATACAATAAAGAAAATATATTGTTACACAAAGAAATCCGAAGGTCAGACAATTCTGAAATCGGCTAATGCAGCGAATCACCCATACCATCACGTGTTGGAAGAGTGTCAGATTTACTCTTGACTAGCTTTTCCTATGGTCTCAAGATAGCCGTCACTGTTCGAGAGATCCTATCCAGAGCCACCACATTACACTAGAGTCAAAGGAGAGCGTTTCTTCATATACCAACAACGAACACGCTCTCAGAAGTTCCCCAGAAATGGGTTACATATCGACCCCCAAACTAACCACTGACAAAGAAATAGAGAACACTGTCATTGGCTTAAACTTAATAGAGATTTATGCCTAGGATATCTAGAAAAATGGTAGACAACCTGACATTAGGACTCTGGCCACAAGAACTTATATTAGGATTCTGGCACCTAAACACGTATGTTTATACACTATTGTTTAGTTTTGTCACCTTGCTTGAAAATTGATATAAGTGAAAGTGTACAATGTGTACACTTTGTATCTGGCTTACTTTATGCCATATGACATGTATGAAATTTGACTATGTTGCTGTGTATGACATATTCCTAAACAGTGTTCCATCAGAGTGATATGCCACAAATTATTCATTTTACCACTGATGAACATTTAGATTATTTCCAGGATTTGACTGCTATAATATTTGCTAAATGATTCTTGTTGTAGATGTGAACACATATTTATGAGGTATATACCTAGGAATTAAAGTTTTATCATAGAACGTGTATCTTCAACTTTGGCAAATAATGCCAAAGAGTTTCCCAAGTAGTTGAGCGAATTTACACTATTTTACACAACAGTGAGGAACAGCTGTTATTGGCCCACATTCCCAGTAAGTTTATATGATCAAGGTGTTAAATTATAGCCATTCAGGTATATGTATGGTAGTAACAGAGTGAACTTTACATTTAAACTCCTATATTAGTAATAAGATTGAAGACTGTTTCACTTGCTTTTTTGGCCATTTTAATATCAATTCTCAAAGTACCTCTCAAGTATTTTGTCCATTATTCACTGAGTTATTTGATATTTTCTCAGTGATCTGTAGGATTTCACTATAAATTCTGGATACAAATGCTTTATTATGTGTGTTGCAAATGCCTTCTGCTCTATGGCTTGACTATTTACCTCCTTTATGTTATTATTTTATAAAAAGAGATTTTCAATATTAACATAAGTCCAATTCATCAGACTTCATTTAAACTTAAGCTTTTTGTGTTCCTTTTTCACCTAAAGGTCATAAAAATATTCTCTAAATATCTTCTTCAAAATGCTTTTCTTTATCTTCCAAAAGTTTTATTATTTGTCTGTCAAATTTCTATTGTAAATCTCCATGTAGTACTGATTTTCATGAAATTGGGGTCAAATTTGTTCTTACCATATATGTAGCTAATTGACCCAAAAACTTCTCTTGAAAAGGTTTTTTTCTCAATGACTTACAGTGCCCTTTTGTCATAAATCTAGTGCATATTCTAGGCTATCTACTCTGTTCCATTGTTCTATTTGTCTTTCTTGGCATAAATAACATACTATTCTAATTAATGACAATATATAATGTCTTCACATATGGTAGAGAAAGATATCTACATTCTTTTCAAGAAGTGTCTTGAATAGTGGGCCCTTTTAATTTCCACATAAATTTAAGAAAAAGCTATTGCTATTCAAGTACACATACTTACATATTCATGGGAATTTTCATGAAGATTTCAGTGAATTCAGAAGTCAATTTAAGAAAGGCTGAAATCTTTACAAAGTTAAATCTTTCAGCAGCTCTGTAATATTTTGAAATCAGGAAGTGGAAGGTCTCCAGTTTTGTTTTTCTTTCCCAAAGTTGCTTTGGCTATGCAAAGTCTTTTGTGGGTCTGTATGAGCAAAAATAAGAACATGGAGACTTGAAAGAAGAAAAGAAAGAAAGGAAGGAGGGAAGGAAGGAAGAAAGAAAGAAAGAAAGAAAGAGAGAAAGAGAGAGAGAGAGAAAGAAAACCAATGAAACCAAAAGCTGGTTCTTTGAAAATGTAAATAAAATTGATAAGCCCTTAGCCAGAGTCATCAAGGGTAAAAAAGGGCCCAAATCAATAAAATCAGAAACTGAAGAGAAGATTGAACAACTGACATTATAGAAATACAAAGGATTATAAGGAAATATTATGAAAAGTTATATGCCAACAACCTATAACAACCTAGAAGAAATTGATAAATTCCTAAAAACATATAATTTCTAATAAAGTCTCAGAAAGACAAATTTAAAAAGCAACCTCATTTACAATGCCCCCAAAACAATAAAATACCTGGGAATAATTAACCAAGGAAGTGAAATATCTGTACTCTGAAAACATGGATGAAAGAAATTGGAGAAATAGTCCATGCTCATGGATTGGAAGAATTAATATTGTTAAAATTTCCATATTACCCAAAGCAATCCACAGATTTGGTGCAATCACTGTCAAAACATCAACAGCATTTTTCACAGAACTATAAAACTAATTCTAAAACTTCTACAGAACCACCAAAAATCCCAAATAGCCAAAGCAATATTGAGAAAGATAAATAAAGCTAGAAATACCACAGTGCCAGATTTCAAGATATACTGCAAAGCTGTAGGAATCAAAACAATATGGTATTGGCACAAAAATAGACACATAGATCAAGGGAACATAACAGAGAGCTCAGAAATGTGCCCACAATGACATTGTCAATTAATTTATGACCAAAGACACATGGATACACAACAGAGAAAAAACAGTCTCTTAAATGAACGCTGCTGGGAAAACTGGACAACTACATACCAAAGAATGAGACTACCACTTTCTAACACCATACACAAAAATAAACTTAAAATAGATTAGGGACCCAAATGTGAGACCTGAAACCATAAAAATCCTAGAAGAGAACACAGGCAGTAATATCTTTGACACAAGTCATAGCAACATTTTTCTAGATATGTTTTCTTGATTTAGAACATTTTTCTAGATATGTTTTCTAAATCAAGGGAAGCAAAAGTAAAAATAAACTATTGGGACTACATTAAAATAAAAATGTTTTGCACATTGAGCAAAACCATCAACAAAATAAAAAAGCAACTTACTGGGGTCATCTGGGTGGCTCAGTCAGTTGAGCATCTGATTTCAGTTCAAGTCATGATCTTGTGGTTCATGAGTCAAGCCCCTTATTGGGCTTGCTGCTGTCAGCACAGAGCCTGCTTTGGATCCTCTGTCCCCCACTCTGTGCCTCTCCCCCACTTGTGCTCTCTCAAAAATAAATAAACATTTTTTTAAAAAAAAACAACCTACTGAATAAGAGAAGATATTTGCAAATGATGTATCTGATAAGGGGTTAATATGCAAAATATATAAAGAGCTTAAACAACTCAATGCCAAAAGCATATAAATAATCTAACTAAAAATAGGCACAAGACTTGAATAAACATTCTTCCAAAGAAGACATACAAATGGCCCACAGACACATGATAAAGATGTTTAACAGCATTAATCATCAAGGAAATGAAAACCAAAACCACAATGAGATATCACCTTATACCTGTCAGAATGCCTAAACTCAAAAAGATAAGAAATGACAAGTGTTGGCAAGGATATGGAGAAAAATAAACCCTCATTGAACTGTTGGTGGAAATGTAAATTGCTACAGCCACTTTGGAAAACAATATATTTTAATTTTATTTAAAAACAGAAGTCTTATATGATCTAGTAATTCCACTACTGGGTATTTACCCAAAGAAAATGAAAACACTAATTTGAAAAGATACATGAACCCCTATGTTTATTGCAACATTAGTTACAATAGTCAAAATAGGGAAGCAACGTAAGGGGCCTATCAACAGATGAATGGGCAAAGAAGATATAAGATGTATATAAATACACACACACACACACACACACACACACACACACACGAAATTTGCACAGCTTTTAAAAAAATGAGATCTTGCCATTTGTAACAACATGGATGGACCTAGAGATTATTAAGCCAAGTGAAATAAGTCAGATTCAGAAAGACAAATATCATCTGATTTCTTTCATATGTAGAATCTAAAAAAATAAAACAAACGAGTAAACAAAAAGTAGAATCAGTTCTATAAATACAGAGAACAAACATGGATGCCAGAGAGAAGGGGAATGGGGGGAGGGGTGATGGACAAAGTAGGTGAAGAAAAGTGGGAGATACAGGTTTCCAATTATGGAAAGAATAAGTCACAGTAATAAAAGTCACAGCATAGATAATATAGTCAAAGATATTGTAATAGAATTGTATGGTGATAGACGGTAGCTACACTTGTGGAGAGCAAAGCACAATGTATAGAGATGTTGCATCATTATTCTGTACACATGGAACTGATGTAAACTATCCTTAAAACAATTTCTAAAAAAAAGAAAACAGAAATACTTCAAGTAAACAAGTTCACTTTATATCCAAAGAACTAAAAAGAAAAACAAAGGTCAAAGTCAGCTGAAGGGAGGAAATAAAAAAGACAAAACTGGAAACAAATAAAATAGAGACCACAAAATAAATAGAAAATATCAATGAAGTGAGGAGCTGTTTTTCTGAAGATATAAAATGTACAAATCTTTAGCTAGACTACTTAAAAAAGGGAAAAAGGGGTTTCAAATAAATAAAATGAAAATTAAAGAGCAAACATTAGAACTGATACCACAGAAATTATTGGATCAGAAGAAGCTACTATGAAAAATTACATGCCAAAAAATTGGATAACCTAGAAAAAACGGATAAATTTCTAGAAACATACAACCTACCAAAACTGAATCAGGAAGAAATAGAAAATCTGAACAGACCAATAATAAATAAAAAATGGAATCAGTGATCAAAAAACTTCCACACAAAGAACCCTAGGGACAAATGGTTTTATTGGTGAGTTCTACTAAATATTTGAAGACAACATCAATTCTTGTCAAATATCAAAAAAACTGAAAAGGAGAGGAAAAAATCTAAACTATAGTGTCTAGGCATGAAACCCAGGTAATAAAAGTATTTTTTTCTTAAGTGAAGAGGAGCTAAGATGTCAGAACAGCATATGGAAGGTTTTTTCATCTCTCATCCCCGAAATGCAGCCAGATCAACATTAAACCACCTTGCACACCTAGAAAACTGATTTGAGGATTAACACAACAATCTGCACAACCTGAACCAGAGAACTCAGCAGGAACATGGCTCAGAGAGGTGATCTGGGGAGAGAGAAGCTGCGGAAAGCAGGGAGCAGTTTTTGCTTGTGGAGAGGAGAGAGATAGGGGGAGAGTATGGGGAAAGCACCCCTCACCCAAATAATGAAGCAACAGAAAGAGGAAATCAAGGAACTGATCCCATATACAATTGCACCAAAACTCATAAAATACCTAGGAATAAACTTAACCAAAGAGGTTAAATATCTATACACTGAAAACTATAGAAAGCTTATTAAGGGAATTGAAAAAGACACAAAAAAATGGAAAAACCATTCCAGGCTCATGGGTTGGAAGAACAAATATTGTCCAAATGTTGACACTATAAGAAATTTACATACTCAATGCAATCCCTATCAAAATAACACCAGCATTCTTCACAGAGCTAGAACAAATAATCCTAAAATTTGTATGGAACCAGAAAAGACCCCAAGTAGCCAAAACAAACCTGAAAAAGAAAACCAAAACTGGAGGCATCACACTCCCAAACTTCAAGCTGTATTACAAAGCTGTAATCAACAAGACAGTATGGTACTGGCACGAGAACAGACACCCAGATTAATGGAACAGAATAGAGAACCCAGAAAGGGACCCACAAACATATGGTCAATTAAACCTTGACAAAGCAGGAAAGAATATCCGATGGAATAAAGACAGCCTCTTTGGCAAGTGGTGCTGGGGAAAACTGGACAGCGACATGCAGGAAAATGAACCTGGACCACTCTCTTATACCACACACAAAAATAAACTCAAAATGGATGAAAGACCTAAACATAAGACCAGACATCATCAAAATCCTAGAGGAGAGGGGTGCCTGGGTGTCTCAGTTGGTTAATTGACGACTTAGGCTCAGGTAATGATCTCACAGTTTGTGAGTTCAAGCCCCGCATTGGGCTCTGTGCTGACAGCTCAGAGCCTGGAGCCTGCTTTGTATCCTGTGTCACTCTCTCTTTGCCTGTTCCCTACTCGTGCACTCTCTCTCTCTCTCTCTCTCTCTCTCTCTCTCTCTCTCTCTCTCTCTCTCTCTCTCTCAAAAATAAAATAAACAAAAAAAATTATTTAATCCTAGAGGAGAGAGCAGGCAAAAACTTCTTTGATCTCAGCCACAGCAACTTTTTATTCCACACATCTCCAGAGGCAAGGGAAATGAAAGCCAAAACCAACTATTGGGACCTCATCAAAATAAAAAGCTTCTGCATAGCAAAGGAAACAATCTGCAAAACTACAAGGCAACCGATGGAATGGGAGAAGATATTTGCAAATGACATGTCAGATAAAGGGTTAGTATCCAAAATCTTTAAAGACCTTATCAAACTCAACACCCCCCCAAAAAAAATAATCAAGTGAAGCAATGGGCAAAAGACATGAATAGACACTTTTCCAAAGAAGACATCCAGATGGAAAGCAGACACATGAAAAAATGCTCAACATCATTCATCATCAGGGAAATACAGATTAAAACCACAATGAGATACCACTTTACTCCAGTCAGAATGGCTAAAATTAACAACTCAGGCAACCCAGATGTTGGCAAGGATGCAGAGAAAGCAGATCTCTTTTGCACTGGTGAGGATTCAGAGAAAGAGGATCTCATTTGCACTGCTGGTGGGAATGCAAACTGGGGCAGCCACTCTGGAAAACAGTATGGAGGTTCTTCCAAAAATTAAAAGCTTTTGCTCTCATTCAGGAGATGATGACTTTTGTGCAGTTTGCTAACGATAAATGTGATTATGGTATGGGGCTTAACCTGGGAATGGATCTCTTTTGTTATGGCTCACACTATTTTCACAAAATTACTGGTCAGCTTTACCTCTTGCATGCAACCTATTGAATAAGAATCTCTACAGAAATTGTTGAAGATCTTCTGGCAAACAGAAGGAAAGAGAACATAGACCAACTTGCAGCATGAGTAAGAATTGGCTTTCTTTTGGTGTACACTATTTTAAAACATTAGTATTAAACTTGTGAATTTCTTGTTGTTAAGGAATACAGAAAATAAATCGATGGAAATATTTACTAAAAACTTTAAAAAAATAGAAATACCCTCTGACCCAGCAATTGCACCTCTAGGTATTTATCCAAGGGATACAGGTGTGCTGTTTTGAAGAGGCACATACACCCCAATGTTTATAGCAGTGCTATCGACAATAGCCAAAGTATGGAAAGAGCCCAAGTGTTCACTGATGGATGCATGGATAAAGAAGACGTGGTATGTGTATGTATATATACACACAATGGAATATTACTCAACATTCAAAAGAATGAAATCTGGGTGCCTGGGTGGCTCAGTCAGTTAAGCGTCCAGCTTCAGCTCAGGTCATGATCTCGCAGTTCATGGGCTCGAGCCCCTCATCGGGCTCTGTGCTGACAGCTAGCTCAGAGCCTGGAGCCTACTTCAGATTCTGTACCTCTCTCTCTGACCCTCCCCTGCTCGTGCTGTCTCTGTCTCTCAAAAATAAATTTTAAAAATTTTTAAATAAAAAAAAGAATGAAATCTTGCCATTTGCAACTATGTGGATGGAACTGGAGGGTATTATGCTAAGCATAATAAAAAATTAGTCAGAGAAAGACAAATATCATATGGCTTCACTCATATGCAGAGTTTAAGATACAAAACAGATGAACATAAGGGAAGGGAAACAAAAATAATATAAAAACAAGGAGGGGGACTAAACATAAAAGACTCTTAAATATAGAGAACAAACAGAGGGTTGCTGGAAGGATTGTGGGGGGCAGGGATGGACTAAATGGGTCCGGGGCATTAAGGAATCTACTCCTAAAATCATTGTTGCACTATATGCTAACATGGATATGCATTTAAAAATTAAAAATAAATAATAATAAAATTTAAAAATTAAGTTTAAAAAATAAAAGTAAAGAAATGATCCCTATAAAACAGATTTCTTGGAGGGCAAAAGATAGAACAAAATACCTGTGTGACACAGAGAGAAAAAGAGAGAGAAGTGGGGGTAAGAATTAGAAACCAAAGTGAGAAATTATGACTTCTGGGAATTTGTGCAATCTTAGTAACTTCCTCAGTAAAGGATATATGGCTTTGAGCCAAATATACTAGACAGAATCAAGATTCAACTTCCTCCTTGTCAGTTGACGATTTCTTTTTATTTCACCAAGAAAATAAAAGCACCAAGAGATAACTTCTGCATTTTCCCACCACCATATGTCCTCACCTAATTTTACCTTCCTCTGTCTTCTCTTCATTCTCTGGTTTAAAGTTAGCCCTCCACAGGGTGTCATGACTGCCTCGAGAGACTAGTAAAAGTTTGCACCTGTGGTGGAGAGGCTCCCAAGCCCACACCCGAGCCTAGCTAGGTAAAGCTGAGTCTTGGCTGGAGAGGAGAGGAAGAGGAGAGGACCTCTCCGATGGTTGCATCAGGAGTGATAAGACTCAGAAAACCAGAGAATTGGCCAACAACATGCAGGAAGCCCAGAGCATCCATGAAATCTAGAAATACAAGAAACAGCAGCATGCGGGGGACCAACCCATGCACCACAGTCGAAAGGTCCCGAGTAGGGGGTTGATGTCGACGCAATATCTCTAGAAAAGAAGGCGGACAAGAAGGACAAGACGAACAAGACAGACAAGACAGACAAGACAGACAACGTGGATGGTGGTTGGTAAAGCCACACTTTATTAGGATATTCAGGGTCTTATATACCATGGGTGATTACATCGTTTCTTTAATGGTTACATAGTTCAAGGTCCCTGAAGTAAAGACATGCTCCAGAAAAGGTCATTCTTATCAGGACAGTAGTACAGGATTAAGTTATTGCAAAAAGAGGAATCCCCTAACAATAGTCTGGTTTTAAACATAAGATAAATCTGAAGAATTCTATGAGGAGATATATATTCCTTAAGGCCTTTCATCAGTTATTCAAGGGTAAGATGCTCATCCTTTTATAAGCAAATCTTTTGGCAGAGGATTATGTTCACTCCCAACAGCAGACAAAGAGCTAGAAAATAAAGTAAGGGAAGGTCACTGACTGACCCAAGTTGATTCAAAGCCTAAAAGTATCTGCCTCTTTGCAAAGCAATGAGAAAATCATGGGATGAACAGAAGCCATATGTGGAGCCCAGGAGGCCAAATATTGTTTGAGGGTATTTTTTGCCTACTGGGCCCCACCAGCAACAAGAAATTCTGGTGGTGAAGCCCTGGACTAAGGATCACCATTGCTTTAAGTACTGCAAAATCTCTGCATTGGCTCTACTGAAAATGGTGATGCATGCCATATCAGGAAGCAACTTGGAAGTGACTGATGGCTTAATGCTAGGAAAGGTGGATGGTGAAACCATGATCCTTATGGACAGTTTTGCTTAGCCTGTAGAGAGCACTGAAAACTGAGTAAATAAATGCTCAGGCTGCTGCATATGGTTACATGGCTGCATATATAGAAAATGCCAAATAGGTTGGCCTTCTTGAAAACGCAGTTGGCTGGTATCATGGCCATCCTGGCTATGGCTGTGGCTTTCTGGGATTGCTGTCAGTAATCAGATGCTCAACCAACAGTTCCAGGAACCATTCCTGGCAGTAGTAATTGACCCAACAAGAACAATATCTGCAGAGAAAGTGAATCTTGGAGCCTTTAGGTCATACCCAAATGGCTACAAACCCCCTGAGAAGGACCTTCTGAGTACCAGACTCTCACACTTAATAAAATATAAGATTTTGGTGTACATGAACACAATATTATGCCTTACAAGTGTCATGTTCCGAATTGTCATTGGATCACAAATTGGAGAATAAATACTGTGTGAATACACTGAGTTCCTCTAGCTTGCTCACGATTGCAGACTATACCACTGGTCAGGTCTTTAATTTATCTGAAAAATTAGAACAGTCAGAAGCCCAGCTGGGATGAGGGAGTTTCATGTTGGGTTTGGAAACACATGACAGAAAGTCAGAAGACAAACTTGCCAAAGCTACAAGAGACAGGTGTAGTAAAACTAGCATAGAAGCTACCCATGGATTGATGTCTTGGTTACTAAGGATAAACTGTTTCATCGAATTAACATCTCTTAAACAATCACTAAGTAGTACTTTCGACTGAAAGCCAGTATGAGAAAAATACTCAAGGAACACTTTAAAGCCAGTTACCAAAATTCTGATTCGAACTAGAAGATGCTCTAAAGTAGTCTGATTATAACATCTTGTAACAAAACTCTTTAAAATGAAAAATAAAGTTGGCCTTCCACTTGTAACTAGATTTCATCCCCACTCACTTGTGAAAGACTTCGCTGCTGAAATTGAACATTGTTTCTTGCATCATGAATCCCCACCCTTAAACAAACTATCCCTTTTACACAGAAATATGCTGTCATACTTCTCATCAAAAACTCCTCTTTGGCTCACTGCCCATTTGTCACTCTGTAGAAGAAATCCTCATTTATTTTTCTCCAATATCTCCACTTTTCTCTTTTGCATTCTTTCTTTTTGTTATTTTTTGAGAGCAAGTTTTTACAGATATTATTTTAATTTTTTATAAAATACTTCAGACATTAAAATTTACAAATAAAAAATATATATATTTTTCTCTTTCCAAAGCCAGGACCTTTTTTTCTAAATGCCCTTCAAGAAGCTATTACTGCAGAATGAAGTGCAATTCTGATGAACATGCAGTTAAATACTGTGCTGACTGGACCATCTGCTGCAGACCAAAGAAAATTCCATTTAAGAAAACAAAGTGGTGAAAAGTCTATCTCCATCTTCTTCAGATTCTGAGAAAAGACATTAAAAATGTTTAAAACTCTCTTTTCTATATAAGAATAATTAATATGATGGATAAATGAAATTCATGATAATTATATGTTTAAATGATAAGGTGAAAGTAAATATGACTTTTATAAAGACTTACGCTCTATTTTCATGTGTGTGCTTTTACACTAATTTCATTAATGTATATCCACAACCATGTTGTTGTTTCACCTATTGCACTATATCCCAGCCTCACAATGTACTGTCTGACCCTGACTCTCTCTATATCTATCAGTTTCCTTATCTATAAAGTGAGATAGCAATGATACCTACATCATGGTGTTACGGGGATTATATTAGTTACCTTGTGAAGATCTTAAGCAGCATCTGACCCCAGTGTAAGCTCTATATGTGTTCACTATGATTTTATGGAGTCAGAGAATGTGATCTGTTCTATAGCTTTTGTAACCTATTAAAAAATTCTTTGTGATCTAAGTTAAAATTAATATTTATGAAATTCCATGTGTTTTTAAAAAATAAGGTATACTTTCCATGTATGAGATATACAATCTTATAGAAACATAATATATTTATTCAGCACTATTCTACTTCAGGAATCTAGGACTGGGACTCTGGTACTGAGGACTAAGAAGAAGATAATCAGGATGGATTCCAGAAATAGGACTGATAGAATTTAGTGGCCATATGATATAATAAGAAGAAAGTGTGAAAGATGATACTGTGATTTCAAAGCTGACAAAGAAATGGTTAGCAATATAATTCACTAAACTAGAGAGGACAGAAGAGAAGGGAGTTGGGGGAGAGGGGAGGTGGGGCGCAGGGAGTGCCGATAAAGAGACGCTTCAGCCCAATGGAGTCATGCAAGGGATATGAATATCAGTCCACTGGGCACATTTTCAAAAGTATAACTTTATTTTTTTAATTTATTTTTGAAGGAGACAGAGCACGAGTGGGAGAAGGGCAGAGAGAGAGGACGACACAGAATCTGAAGCAGGCTTCAAGTGGTCAGCACAGAGCCTAATGCGGGGCTCGATCCCATAAACCATGAGCTCATGACCTGACCCCAAATCTGACACTTAACCATCTGAGCCACCCACGCACCTCAACTTTAATAAATGAGCCTAATTCCAATTATAAACCTCGTTCTCCCATGTCACATAAATTTAAAATCAGTGTAGTCAGTGTTGTTTGTCCAAATATTTATAAGTTCCAGAGGACTTACAGTGGGGAGACATCTGGGAAAGCATTGATTATGTTAACAATATACCATTATTCCTACTTGGTCTTGAGTTACTAGCCACTGTACAACTGCTAAATTGCTTCTGGTTCTTAATAAAATTCTTAGAAATTCTTTTGGGTGGGACACCTGGGTGGCTCATTCAGTTAAGCATCTTTTGATTTCAGCTCAGGTCATGATCTCAAGGTTTGTGGGATGGAGCCCCTCGTTGGGCTCTCTCTCTCTCCCTGTCTCTCTGCTCTCTCAAAATAAATAAATAAACATTTTTTTAAAAACTCTTTGGGTAAGGCTCATTCTTTAGTGCATGGGATAATTCTGCCACTCAAGCATCATTCTAGTTTACCAGAAATTCCAAGTGGGACTATCTATTGCTCCACCACATCCTATAGTCATCTCAGTCTCCCTCCCCATGCTGGGGGAACCTGGGTGAGGGAAGATGACCTCACAATGCTGTGAGACTACCTCAGGCCTATCTACCAAAGAAAGCCAGTCAATGCTATGCTATGCTGTGCTATGCTATGGTCTTGCCACCTTTCTGAGTGCCACTCACCTAAGCAAACAATGGTTTTTGTCCTCCATTACCTGCTCCCATTTCCCTCGCCTCCCACTATATGAATCCCAAGATTGGAGAGACAAAGTGATGCCCTTCCCCCCAATATCTAAAATGTTCATATTCCTTCATTTCTATTCCATCCTTCTTCCTCTAGCTTATTCAACACATGGTTTAGGGAAGAAGTAAGCTCTTAACTCATCTGCATTCTCCAAAATCTATCATAAAACATGAATCCAAGAATTCCCTGCATTACCCAAGAGAACAAAGGCTTTTGACATGTAGAAGCCTGCTTATTTGTCTGTCTCTTTTCGAGGGGAAAAGGTACACATTATTCAGGATATGGAAATGGTGAATTAAGTATTTTTGACTTTTTAAAATGGGAGAAGTAAGCAAAGGAATTTTTTAAATATTTTTAAAATCAAAATCTAACAAATTTATAAGAAATTTCCCCAAAAAAATGAATATGTAGGCTGGCAACTTCTAAAAAGACTTCCAATGATTCCAGCATCTTGGTATCCATGCTTGTATGTCATCCTCTCCTACTGAGTTACTCACCTCTAATGGACAGTATAGAATTGACTCTTGAACAACATGAGTTTGAACTGCATGGCTCCACTTACTCACATCTCTTTTTTTTTTAAGTTTATTTATTTTTGAAAGAGAGAGAGAGAGAGCAAGCAGGGGAGGGGCAGAGAGAGGGGGACAGAGCATCCTAATTTGGTTCTGCACTGACAGCAGCGGCCCAATGTGGGGCTCAAACTCACAAACCATGAGATCATGATCTGAGCCAAAGTCGGAGGCTAAACTGACTGAGCCACCCAGGTGCCCAGAACACAGATTTTTTTCAATAAATATATTGGAAAAACTTTGGAGATTTGCGACAATTTGAAAAACTCACAATTGGGATATGTACCAGAGAAATATTTGAAAAAAGAAGAACAAGGAATGTCATGAATGCATAAAACATATGCAAATACTAATCTACTTTATCACTTACTAAACTATAAATATGCACAAATATATTCATTTTCATTTAAATATTTTTCCTTTCTTTTCTTCCTTTTCTAAAAATTTTATTTAAAATCCAAGTTAGTTAACATATAGTATAATAACAATTTTAAGAGTAGAATTTAGTGATTTATCATTTACATATAACACCCAGTGCACACCCCAACAAGTGCCCTCCTTAATGCTCATCACCCATTTAGCCCTTCCCCCCCATATCCCTTCAGCAACTCTTAATTTGTTCTCTGTATTTAAGAGTCTCTTATGGTTTGCCTCCCTTTTTATTTTTTTTTTACAATAGTTTATTGTCAAATTGGTTTCCACATAACACCCAGTGCTTCTACCCACAAGTGTTCCCCTCCATGACCATCACCTCCTTCCCCCCTCCCCCTCCCCTTTCAACCCTCAGTTCGTTTTCAGTATTCAATAGTCTGATAATTTGTGTGTGTCTCTCTCCCCAAATCTCTTTCCCCCTTCCCCTCCCTATGGTCCTCTGTTAGGTTTCTCCTGTTAGACCTATGAGTGCAAACATATGGTATCTGTACTTCTCCGCCTCACTTATTTCACTTAACATGACACCCCTGAGGTCCATCCACTTTGCTACAAATGGCCAGATTTCATTCTTTCTCATTGCCATGTAGTACTCCATTGAATATATACACCACATCTTCTTGATCCATTCATCAGATAATGGACATTTAGGCTCTTTCCATGATTTGGCTGTTTTTGAAAGTGCCACTAAGAACATTGGGGTACATGTGCCCCTATGCGTCAGCACTTCTGTATCCTTTGGGTAAATCCCTAGCAGGGCTATTGCTGGGTCATAGGGGAGTTCTACTGATAGTTTTTTGAGGAACCTCCACACTGTTTTCCAGAGCAGCTGTACCAGTTTACATTCCCACCAACAGTATAGGAGAGTGCCCGTTTCTCCACATCCTCGCCAGCATCTATAGTCTCTTGATTTGTTCATTTTAGCCACTCTGACTGGTGTGAGGTGGTATCCCAGTGTGGTTCTGATTTGTATTTCCCTGATGATGAGTGACGCTGAGCATCATTTCATGTGCCTGTTGGCCACATGGATGTCCTCTTTGGAGAAGTGTCTGTTCATGTTTTCTGCCCATTTCTTCACTTCACTGGATTATTTGGTTTTTGGGTATGGAGTTTAGTGAGTTCCTTGTATATTTTGGATACTAGCCCTTTATCTGATATGCCATTTGCCACTATCTTTTTCCATTCTGTCAATTGCCTATTAGTTTTTTTTTTTTATGTTGTTTTGTTTCCTTTGCATTGCAGAAGCTTTTTATCTTGATGAGGTCCCAAAGGTTCATTTTGGTTCTTGATTCCCTTGCCTTTGGGAATGTGTTGAGGAGGTAATTGCTGCGATTGAAGTCATAGAGGCTATTTCCTGCTTTCTCTTCTAGGAGATTCTAGGTTTTGATGGTTTCCTGTCTCACATTTAGGTCTTTTATCCATTTTGAGTTTATTTTTGTGAATGGTGTAAGAAAATGGTCTAATTTCATTCTTCTACATGTTGCTGTCCAGTTCTTCCAACACAACCTGTTGAAGAGGCTGTCTTTTTTCCATTGGATACTCTTTCCTGTTTGGTCAAAGATTAATTGGCCATACATTTGTGGGTCCAGTTCTGGGTTCTCTATTTTATTCCATTGGTCTATGTGTCTGTTTTTGTGCCAATACCATACTGCCTTGATGATGACAGTAGGATTGTGATGCCTCCCGTTTTGGCTTCCTTCTTCAATATTACTTTGGATATTCAGGGTTTTTTGTGGTTTCATACGAATTTTAAGATAGTTTGTTCTAGCTTTAAGAAGAATGCTGGTGCAACTTTGATGGTAATTGCATTGAATGTGTAAATTGCTTTGGTAATAATGATATTTTCACAATGTTTATTCTTCCAATCCATGAGCACGGAATGTTTTTCCATGTCTTTCTGTCTTCTTCAATTTCCTTCATAAGTCTTCTTTAGTTTTCAGCAAACAGGTCTTTTAACATCTTTGGTTAGGCTTATTCCTAGGTATTTTATGATTTTTGGTGCAATTGTGAATGGGATCCGTTTCTTGATTTCTCTTTTTGTTGCTTCGTTTTTGGTGTATAAGAATGCAACCGATTTCTGTACATTGATTTTGTACCCTGCAACTTTACTAAATTCATTGATCAGTTTTAGAAGGCTTCTGGTGGAGTAGATTGGCTTTTCCATGTAAAGTATCATGTCATCTGCGAAAAGGAAAAGTTTGACTTCTTCTTTGCCGATTCTGATGCCTTTTATTTCTTTTTGTTGTCTGATTGCTGATGCTAGGACTTCCAACACTATGTTAAACAACAGTGGTGAGAGTGGACATCCCTGGCATGTCCCTGATTTCAGGGGGAAAGCTCTCAGTTTTTCCCCATTGAGGATAACATTAGCTGTGGGCTTTTCATAAATGGCTTTTATAATGTTTAAGTAAGTTCCTTCTATCCCGACTTTCTCAAGGTTTTTATTAAGAAGAAATGTTGTATTTTGTCAAATGCTTTTTCTGCATCTATCGACGGGATCATATTGTTTTATTCTTTACTTTTGTTAATGTGATGTATCACATTGATGGATTTGCGAATATTGAACTAGCCCTGTAACCCAGGAATGAATCCCACTTCATCATGATGGATATTTCTTTTTATATGCTATTGAATTCGATTTGCTAGTATCTTGTTGAGTATTTTTGCATCCATATTCATTAAGGATATTGGCCTGTAGTTCTCCTTTTTTTTTGGTTGGGTCTCTGGCTTAGGAATCAAAGTGATATGTGCTTCGTAGAATGAGTCTGGAAATCTTCCTTCCATTTCTATTTTTTGGAATAACTTGAGAAAGATTGGTGTTACCTCTGCTTTGAATGTCTGGTAGAATTCCCCTGGGAATCCATCCAGCCCTGGGCTTTCATGCTTTGATAACTGATTCAATTTCTTCACTGGTTATGGGTCTCTTCAGATTTTCTAACTCTTCCCATTTGAATTTTGGTAGTGCACGTGCATTTAGGAATTTGCCCATTTCTTCTAGGTTGTCCAGTATGTTGGCATATAGTTTTTCATAGTAATCTCTGATGAGTGCTTGTATTTCTGAGAGATCTGTTGTAATAGACCCATTTTCCTTCATAATTTTGCCTACTTGAGTGTTCTCTCTTTTCTTTCTGAGGAACCTAGCTAGAGGTTTATCAATTTTGTTTATTTTTTCAGAAAACCAACTCTTGGTTTCATTAATCTGTTCAATTGTTTTTGTGGACCCTATCTTGTTTAATTCTGCCCTGATCTTTATTATTTCTCTTCTTTTGCTGGGTTTGGGGTGCTCTTGCTGCTCCCTTTCTGGTTTCCTTAGGTGCTCTGTTAGGTTTTGAGTTTGTGCTTTTTTTAGTTTGTTGAAATAGGCCTGGATTGCAATATACTTTCCTCTTAGGACTGCCTTTGCTGCGTCCCAGAGATTTTGGATTGTTGTATTTTCATTTTCATTTGTTTCCATATATTTTTTAATTTCCTCTCTAATTGCCTGGTTCACCCAATCATTCTTCAGTAGGGTAGTTTTTAACCTCCCAATTTTTGGAGGTTTTCCAGACTTCTTCCTATGGTTGATTTCAAGTTTCATAGCATTGTGATCTGAAAGTGTGCATGGTATGATCTCAATTCTTTTGTATTTATGGAGGACTGTTTTATGACCCAGTACGTGATCAATCTTGGAGAATGTGCACTCGAGAAAAAAGTGAATTCCCTAGCTTCAGGTTTCAGAGTTCTAAATAGATCTATTTAGCTTCAGGTCCATTGTTTCTTTAGTGATTTTTTGTCTGGTTGACCTATCCATTGTTGTAAGTGGAGTATTAAAGTCCCCTGCAATTAGCATATTCTTATCAATATGATTGCTTCTGTTTGTGATTACTTGTTTTATGTATTTAGGTGCTTCTGAATTCGGCACATAAATGTATATAATTGTTAGCTCTTCCTGATGTAGAGACCCTGTAATTATTATATAATGTCCTTCTTCATCTCTTGTTACTGCCTTTATTTTAAAGTCCAGTTTTTCCTATATAAGTATGGCTACTCCAGCTTTCTTTTGGCATCTAGTCGCATGGTAGATATTTCTTCATCCCCTTACTTTCAATCAGAAGGTGTCTTCAGGTCCAAGGTGAGTCTCTTGTAGACAGCAAATAGATGGATTTTTGTTTTTGATCCATTCTGCTACCCTGTGTCATTTGACTGGAGCATTCAGTCCATTTACATTCAGCGTTATTATTGAAAAATGTGGGTTTAGATTCATTGTGTTCTCTGCGGGGTTCATGTTTGTAGTGATGTCTCTGGTGTCTTATATTCCTTGCTACCTTTCTCTCATTGAGTCACTCTTAGGATTTCTTGTAGGGCTGGTTTGGTGGTGATGAATTCTCTCAACTTTTGTTTATTTGGGAACACCTTTATCTCTCCTTCTATTCTGAATGACAGGTTCGCTGGATAAAGATTCTTGGTTGCATATTTTTCCTGTTCATCACATTGAAGATTTCCTACCATTCCTTTCTGGCCTGCCAAGTTTCAGTAGAAAGGTCTGTAACCACTCTGATAGGTTTCCCTTTGTATGTGAGGGCCCTTTTATCCCTAGCTGCTTTCATGATTCTCTCTTTATCTTTATATTTTGCCAGTTTCACTATGCTATGTCGTGCTGAAGGTCAGTTCAAGTTACGTCTTAGGGGAGTTCAGTATGTCTCTTGAATTTCAATGTTTTTCTCTTTCCACAGATTGGGGAAATTTTCGTCTATAAGTTGGTCCAGCAGCCCTTCAGGACCTCTCTCTTTATCTTCCTCTTCAGGAACTCCTATGATACAGACATTGTTCTACTTGATTGTGTCACTCAGGTCTCTAATTCTCCTTTCATGCTCCTGTATTAATTTCACTCTCTTTTTCTCAGTTTTGAATGTCTTCATTTGCTATAACTGTGTCTTCTAATTCACCTATTCTCCTCTCTGCTTCTTCAATCCATGCAGTGGTAACTTCCATTTTATTATTTACCTCTTTTATAGCCTTTTTAAACTCATCACAGCTACTTTGAAGGTTCCTAGTCTTTGTATCAATATCTTCTCTGATGGCTTCTATGCTTTTTTCAAACCCAGTGATTAATTTTATGACAGTCACTTCTAAATTCTTGTTCAGTTATGTTGCTTGTGTCTGTTTTGAGCAGTTCGGTAGCTGTGATTTCTTCCTGGAGTTTCTTTAGAGGAGAGTTCTTTTGTTTTGTCCTTTTGGCTAGCTTTCTATCTCTTGTCAGTTTTAAAAGCTCATTCTGCACTGTGTGCCTATTAGTGTATCTCTACTGAAGGAGGTTCTTTGACTGTCTAGTATCTGTTGTTTCAGATGTTCTTTTAATGGTGTGTCTCGGTTTCTCTTGTTATGCCTCTGATTAATTTATTTCCCTACTCAGTGATATTTGGGACTTTCCACTATGTGTGCTTTGGATTATTTCTTGAGGTAGCCCTGAAAAGGAAAACAGACAGACAAACACACAGAGAACACAAGCACACAAATGCACTGACAGAACAAGTAAAGAAGCAAACCAAGAGGGGAAAGAAAAAAAGGAACAGGAAAGAAAAGAGGGGGGAAAAAAAGCAAGTGAGGGGGCGGGAGGGAGGACAGCAACAGCCAGAGATAAAGGACAGTTTGAGTGCATAAAACCTGTGGAGGGGGGAGATAAGGATGAGATAAAGGAAAAATGATCTGGATGGTAAGAGTTGATCTAAGCACAGCAGTGTGTAAATGTTGGTCTTTCCCAGACTCCAGGGGGAAAGGGAGAAAAAAAGGAAGTAGGAAAAGAGAAGAGAGTGTAATACCCAAGTTTTCAATATCACCCCAAAACCAGAAGCCGCCAGGGAGACCGAGTCATGCATGTAAAAGCAAAGGGCATTTATTATTACGGTTTAGGCTCGCCAGGCCTAAGTTCAGTCTCACAGCCTTCACCAACGCAGTGGATCCGCGCTGAGAGCCCCGAACAAAGGTGGGGTAGGGCTTTTATGAGTTTGGGAAGGGGGAAGTTACAGGAAATTGTGACATAGGTACCGTGATCCAATTATTACACAATATTATTGACAGCAGGTTTATCCAATTACAACATTTAGAGTGTTAACCAATTACAGAGTAGACCCGGGACCCAGGACCCTCACGTAGGGTGTTACTAGCCTTAGGCAATAACTGATTACCTATAGCTTCTATTTCTAGGCCTGCCCTTAGGAATGTTAAGGGTATTACAAGGGTGGTCCCTCTTGCCTTGGGCAATGTGTGTCTTTCTATTGTCTCAAACCTGGTCCTTACAAGAGAAAACAAGGGGAAAATTAAAAAGTAAAAATACTAAGAAAAGAAAGAAAAAAAAAAACAATTAAAGGTAATAAGCAAAAACACAGCAGCACTCCAGCATGGATGGGCGTGGCTTGGTGTGAGTAGGTCGGGTCTCATGGGCTGCTCTCTGAGGCCCCGCCTTAGTGGATGCGGGGAGAAGAATGGCAGGGCCCCTAGCCCCCCTCAGACCATGTGTTGCCAGCCACTCTCTTGAATCCAACCTCCTTGTGCTTCAGGCGGGTCTAATTGTTCCAGGTTTCTAAGTCCTTGCCCACGCACTTGATATTTCCACCACAGTTAAAATCTCCAGGCAGGCGAGTGGCTTTCTGGCTGGGATTGAGTAAGGGGATTGTGAAGCCAGCTTTTTCCCCTGGCTCCACCTGAAGTCGAGGAGCTGCCAGGCCCAAGGGACAACAAGCCCACTGAGGGGGTCGGATTTCTCTCTCTGTACCCAGTGGCTCTCAGTCCCAGGTGAGGCCTCCCCTCTCTAGAGATTACGCTATGAGTAATTCAGTCTCTACTTCTCTTCCCCTGGTCTCTCCACCGCCCTGCATGGTGGTACCGTGCATGGCTCTCTGCAAATCTGTGTGCCTCTGGACACACAACTCCCTGCGTGCCCAGTGCTAAGCCTCTGGGTGCTTTGTCTCCCTGCTCTGCTTTGGGCCGGCCCTCCTTCCCCCAAAGTCTCTCGTCCCGGTTCGCACTCACTCAGGCATCCATTAAGCTGCTGTCAATAAAGGGTCTGTGCACACATCTCTGTTCTTGGAGATCAGAAAGCTGAGGCTTTTAATTCTTCTCAGTTTGATAATTGCGAGAGGGTGGAGGTAATGGGGCTCCTTACTTCTCCACCATCCTGCCTCCCAAATCCTATTTTTCCTTCCTTTTTATATTTCTTCCTACTTTTAAAATAAAAATAAAGATGAAACCAATAGACAGACAGACATAAATAAAAAATCCAGCATAAAGATCATTGTAAAAAAAAAAAAAAAAGGATGAGGTGTTCAGTCGGTTGAGCATTCAACTCTTGATTTCAGCTCGGGTCATCAGGCTCCACACTCTCTCCCCCTCTCCTTCTGCCCTCCTCTGTTTTCTCTCTCTCTCAAAAATATAAAAAAAATTTAAAAAAGGAAATTCACCAACCCATTCTCGCAGCTACACCAGCAAGTGTAAAAGTCACACTTTTTGCAAAATATCTTTTTATGTCCTCCTGAAAAATGTGGCTTTTACATGGGTGCAGAATTGCTATAGGAAAGGCATACCTATAGACTCTCATGTGATCAGAGAAAAAAGCAAAATTAACTTAGAGCAAAAGGAAGGTTAAGAATCTGAAGCTGAAAATTTTAATGCTAACAAAGGATAATTTGGTAATAGAAAGAGGTATGGCTTTTAAAATCTCAAGATAACAAGAAAAGCAGCGTCAGCTAACCAAAAGGCAGCAAACAAGTTCCCAGATGCCATTAAGAAACTATGTATTCTAGCATACAGATTAAAATAAAAAATGGTAAAAAATACAGCTATGATATTTTGTTAGTGGGTACACAATATAAAAAGATGTCAATAGGAACACCAACAACATAAACTTAAGGGTAAGAAAATAAATGTGTGAACTTTTTTATGCAATCGAAGTTGATATTATCAGCTTAAAATAGACTTATAACTATAACATGTACTATGTCACCTTCATTACAATCACAAGGCAAAAATCATAATAAATACATAGATAATAAAGAGAAAAAATAAAAGAATACCACTATAAAAAAAAATCAGTTCACAAAGAAAAACAGCAAGAGAGGAGGAAAAGAATTTTAAAACTCCAAAAATATCATAAAGCAATTGACAAAATGGTGATAGTAAGTTCTTACCTCTCAAAAATTACTTCAAATGTAAATGGTTTAAATTTCCCAAATAAAAGACATAGAATGTTTCAATGGATAAAGAAGTAAGACCCAGCTCAGCTATATGGGCCTACAAGCTTTAGGGACCCTCATAGTCTGCAATTGAAGGGAAAAATACATTCTATGAAAACAGAAAACAAAAGAGAACAGAGCTAGCTTGCGGGGGACCAACCCACGCACCACAGTCGAAAGGTCCCGAGTAGGGGGTTGGTGTCGGCGAAAATATCTCTAGAAAAGAAGACAGACAAGACGAACAAGACAGACATGACAGACAAGACAGACAAGTGTGGATGGTGGTTGGTAAAACCACATTTATTAAGGTAGCCAGGGTCTTATATACCATGGGTGATTACATCATTTCTTTAAGGATTACATAGTTCAAGGTCCCTGAAGTAAAGACATGCTCCAGGGAAGGTTATTCTTATCAGTAAGTAACAGGTTTAAGTCATTGCAAAAAGAAGAATCCCCTAATAATAGTCTGGTTTTAAACATATGATGAGCCTGAAGAATTCTATGAGGAGATATACATTCCTTAAGGCCCTTCATTAGTTATTCAAGGGTGGGATGCTTATCCTTAAGCAAATCTTTTGGGAGAGGATTATGTTCTTTCCCAACAGCAGACAAAGAGCCAGAAAATAAAGTAAGGGAAGGTCACTGACTGACCCAAGTTGATTCAAAGCCCAAAAGTATATGCCTCTTTGCAAAGTAATGAGAAAACCATAGGATGAACAGAAGCCACATGTGCGGCCCAAGAGGCCAAGTATTGTTTGAGGGTTATTATTGCCTACTGGGCCCCAACACTAGCTATATTTTTACCAGAAAAAACAGACTTTTAAGTCAAAAACTGTAATAAAAGACAAAGTCATTATGTAATAAAAAGAGGGTGAATTCACCCAGAGGATATAACAACTGTAAATATATATGTGTACAATATTAGAGCACATAAATAAACAATTATTAGCAGATCTGAAGGCAAAAATAAAGAGGAGTACAGTAACAGTAGGGGAATCTAATACCTTACTTTCAAAAATGGATAGATCATCCAGACAGAAAATCAATAAGGAAATAATGGACTTGAACTACACTTTAGCCCAAACAGACCTAGCAGACATCTACAGAACATTCTGTCTAATGGCAGCAGAATAGACATTATTCCCAAAGAAAATTTTCCAGAATAAATAAGTCAGAAAAACAAAGCAAGCCTTAAAATTTAAGAATATTAAAATCATAGAAAGCATGTTTCCCAAATGTGATGTTTTGAAACTAGAAATTAGTAGCAGGAAGAAGGCCGAAAGTTGGTTAATATGGGGGAAATTTAACAACATTCTTCTGAAAAATCTATGGACCAAAGAAATAAAATGATAAATAAAAAAATATCCTGAAACAAATGATGAACATACCACATACTAAAACTTATTTTTCATAACAACAAACAAGCACATTATGAAAAAAAAATATCTCAAATATACAACCTAACCTAACAACTCAACTAGAAAAGAAAAACAAACTAAGCCCAAAGTTAGCAAATGGAAGACAATAATGAAGATTAGATTGGAAATAAATTAATTAGACACTAGAAAGACAATAGAAAATATCAATGAAACTAAGCAACTTTTTAAAAACTAAAATTGGCAAACATTTGGCTAAACCAAAGAAAATAAGCGATGACTTGTTAACAAAATTATAAAGGAAAAAATAGACATAAAACAGATACCACAGAAATGCAAACAAGCGTAAGAGACTCCTATGAAGAATTGTATACCAATAAGTTAGATAAGTTGGGAGAAAAAAGTTCCCAGAAACACATCATGTACCAAGACTGAATAATAAAGTAATAGAATGTCTGATAAACCAATACCAAGCAAGGAGATTAAATCAGAATCCTAAAATCACCCAATAAATAAAAGCCCAGGACCAGATGGTTCCACTGAGAAATTCTACCAAATATTTAAAGAAGACTTAATACCTTAAATAAAAATAAATAAACAGAGAAGATTTAATATCAAATCTTCTCAAATATTCCCAAAAAAACTGAATAGGAAGTAACCCTTTCAAACTTATTTTAAAGACATGAATTACCCTGCCACCAATACCAAAGAAACTACAAGAAAATTATAGGCCAATATCCTTGATGAATAAAATGCAAAAATCCTCAAGAAAATATTAGTTAACCAAATTCAAGAGCGCATTAAAGGATCATACCTCATTATCAAGTGGAATTCATCCCCAATATGCAAGGATGGTTGAACATAGGCAAATCAATAAATGTAATACACATATTAACACAATCAAGGATAAAGATAATATTATTCTTTCAATAGAAGTGTTTAACAAATTCAATATCTTTTTATGATAAAACTGTCAACAAATTAGGTATAGAAGGAATGTTCCTCAACATAATAAAGGCCATATAAGACAACCACCCAGCTAACATCATACTCAAAGGTGAAAAGCTTTTCCTCTAAGATCAGGAAAAGGACAAGGGTGTCCATTCTCACCACTTCTACTCAACCTAATACTAGAGGTCCTAGCCGTCACAATTAGGCAAGAAAAAGAAATAAAATGCATTCAAATCAGAAAGAAGTAAAATTGTCTCTGTTTACAGATTATATAAGTTTATGTATAGAAAACATGAAGACTCCACCAAAAAAACCTTCTAGAACTAATAAGTGAATTTGGTAACATTGTAGAATACAAAATTAAAACAGAAAAATTATTTGCATCTCTATATACTCACAAAAAAAAATTATTGAAAAATGAATTAAGAAAACAATCCCCTTGGGGCTCATGAGTGGCTCAGTCAAGTTAAGCACCAAATCTTTATTTCAGCTCACATCATGATCTCTAGGTTCATGAGCTTGAGCATTGTAAATGTGGAGCCTGCTTGGGATTCTTGCTCTCTCCCTCCCCCCTCCCTCTCTCCCTCTCTCTCTCTCTCTCTCTCTCTCTGCCTCTCCCCTGCTTGTGCTCCCTCTCTCTCTGTCTCAAAATAAATAAATGAACTTTTAAAAAAAAGAAATTCCATTTTCAATAGCATCAAAGGAATTAAATACTTTGGAACATATTTAAATAAGGAAGTAAAAGATCTTTACACTGAAAATTATAGAATATTAATTTAAAAAATGAAGAAGATGAATGGAAAGAAATCTTGTGTTTATGGATTTGAATTAATATTGTCAAAATGTCCAGAATACCCAAAGCAATCTACAGATTCAATGCAGTCCTTAGTAAAATTCTAGTGGCATTTTCACAGAAATAGGAAAAATAATCTTAAAACTGCTGTGGAAGCACAAAAGACCACTATGACCAAAGCAATTCTGAGAAAGAATATAGATGAAGGCATCACTCTCTTAACTTCAAATATTATAAGCCTGTAGTAATCAAAACACTATGGAACTGGCACAAAAACTATCTCAGGGCTAATCCCACACATATTCAGTAAACTAATATTTAACAAGAGTGCCAAGAGCACAGAATGGAGAAACTATAGTCTATTTAATAAATGGGGTGTTGGGAAAACTGGATATCTCCATGGAAAACAGTGAAATTGTATTCTTCCCTTACACAATATACAATAAACACAAAATATACTAAAGATTTAAATGTAAGACCCTTAAGTATAAAACCCCTAGAAGAAAACCAGGAGAAAGATTCTTAGCATTGATCTTGGCAATAATTTTTTGGATATGACACCAAAAGAACAGGCAACAAAAGCAAAGGTAAACAAGTGGATTACGTCAAACTAAAGAGCTTCCGTACAACAAAGGAAACTATCAACAAAATGAGAAGAATGAGAGGAAATGTTTGTGAGTCATATGTCTGATAAAGAAATTAATATCAAAATTATATAAGGAGCCCATACAACTCAATAGAAAAATAACAAACTAATTAAAAAGAGGCAAAGGATTGAATAAACAATTTTCCGAACGAGACATTCAAATGGCCAACTGGGGGATAATAAAGTCTTCAACATCACTAATTGTCAGGGAAATGCAAAGCAAAACCCAATGAGATATTGCCTCATACCTGCTGGAACGGCTATTATAAAAAAGACAAGAGACAGGAAACGTTGGCAATGATATGGAGAAAAGGGAAACCCTTGATCACTATTGCTGGGAATGTAAATTGGTACAGCCATTATGGAAAACAGTATAGATTTCATCAAAAAAATAAATAAGGGGTGCCTGGGTGGCTCAGTCGTTTAAGCATCCAACTTCAGCTCAGGTCATGAATCTCACAGTTCATGGGTTCGAGCCCCAGCGCTGACAGCTAGCTTGGGGCCTGCTTCACATTCTGTGTCTCCCTCTCTCCCTGACCCTCCCCTGCTCACGCTCTCTCTCTTTCTCTTTCTCAAAAATAAATAAAACATTTAAAATAATCTTTTAAAAAATTAAATCAAACTTTAATCAAAGAATTAAAATTACATGTGATCCAGCAATCCCATCTCTGGATACATCCAAAGGAAACTATATCAATGTCTCCAAGAGTTATCTGCACCCTCGTGTTTATTGCACCATGATTTACAATAGCGAAGACATGGAAACAACAGAAATCCATCGGGAACTGGAGCAGAGAGGGGATCCCAGAGAGCCCTGAGCAGCTCCACCGCCGCCTGCCTAGTTACCATCACACCTGAGAGGGGCTGCCATAGCCGGCCCGGTCACCATCACTGCAAGCAAGTCACCATCACCATCACCGCCACCACAAGCTCGAGTAGCGAGGCAGACGCTCAGCAGCCTCCCGCCGCTCGCAGAGCTGCACACACCAAGCTGGGCTCCACCGGGCAGCAGCACAGGTAGCAGTGACCCCGGTGGCCTCACATCCAGAGTGACTGCCAGCCGGGACAAGGTCATCCAACCAAGGTTTTGGAGAGAGTAAAATGGTTCCATGGAAGAAGACAGATATGGTTTCATCAACAGGAATGACACCAAGGTATCTGCATACTGCCATATGCAAAATAACCCAGGAAGCACCTTCACAGTGCACGGGATGGAAAGACTACAGAGTTTAATGTTGTCGAAGGAGAAGGGGATGGGGAGGCAGCAAATGTGACAGGCCCTGGTGGAGCCCCAGTGCAAGGCAGTAAACATGAATCAGACCATGAGCATTATGGATGCTATGCACGTCACAGAGATCCTCTACGCAATTCCCCTCCCCCGCGCCCCCAGAATTACCAGAATTGTGAGTGGGGAAAAGAGCCAAGGATCACAGAGTGCTCCCTAAGGCCAGGCCCAACAGCGCCAGCCCTAAGGCAAGTGACAGTTCCCACTTTACTGCGTGTGGAGACGCTTTGGGCGTCAATCAGTCTTCCAACCCTCCGACGCAGGGAGAAGTGGTAGAGAGAGCTGATGAGCAGGGTGCAGGAGAGCAAGGTAGACCAGTAAGACAGAAAATGTATCCGCGTTATAGATCACTATTCTGCAGGAGTCCTCCTGGCCAAAGACAGCATAGAGAGGACGCCAATGAAGAAGATAAAGAACGTCACGATGAGACCCAAAGCCAGCCACTTCATTGTTGGTACCCTCGCAACTTCAATTACTGAAGCAGAAGCCCGGAAAACCCTAAATCACAGACGGCAAAGAGATCAAAGCAGCCAGTACACCAGCTGAGAAATCATCTGCTCTGGAGGCTGAGCAGGGCGGGGCTGAGTAAATGGCGCCTTACCATCTCTGCCATCATCCAGTTCAGTCATCCAACAAGAAGAAAGGAATATGAAATTCCAGCAATAAGAAATGAACAAAAGATCGGAGCTGAAGACCTTAAGTGCTTGCTTTATGCCCATTGACCAGATAAATAGAACTATCTGCATTACCTATGCAGCATGGGGTTTTTCTTATTTTTACCTAAAGATGTCTCTTTTTGGTAATGACAAATGTGTTAAAAAAAAAACTGGTTTTTCTCAGTACATCTTTAAAGGTTTTTTAGTTGTTTCATATCCTGTCAAGCTGAGATTTTTAAGAACCTCATTTTTAATTTGTATTAAAAGTTTACAACTTGATTTTTTTAAAAAAGTCAACAAATAGCAAACACCTGTTAATAAAGGTCTTCAATAATTATCAAAAATAAAAAGTAAAAAATAACATGGAAACAACCTCAGTGACTGTCAATTCTAAGTGGATAAAGACGATGTGGTATATTTACGCAATGGAATATTATTCAGCCATAAAAAAGAAGGAAACCTTGCCATTTGCAACAACATGGATAAACCTAGAGAATATTATGCTAAATTAAAAAAGCCATATATAAACAAATACTGTATGATCTCACAATACAAAATCTCAAAAATGTCAAAATCCTAGAACCAGAGGATAAGGTGGATATTGCCAGAATTTGAAAAATGGGAAGATGTTAGTCGAAAGGAACAAACTTTCAGTTATAAAAATACATTCTGAGAACATAATATACAGTATGATGACTCTAGTTATTAAAATATTGAATAATTGAAATTTGCTAAGCAAGTAAATCATATATTCTCACAAAAAAATTGTAAGTATTTTTTAAATTTTTTAATGTTTGTTTATTTTTGAGAGAGAGAGAGAGAGACACAGAGTGTGAGCAGGGGAGGGGCAGAGAAAAAGGGAGACACAGAATCCCAAGCAGGCTCCAGGCTCTGAGCTGTCAGCACAGAGCCCAGCACGGGCTAGAACACCCCAACCATGAGGTCATGACCTGAGCCCAAGTTGGAGGCTTAACACTTAACAGCTTAACCACTGAGCCACCTAGGCACCCAAACTGTAACTATGTGAGGTGATAGATATGTTAATTAATTTGATTGTGGTAATCATTTCACAAAGTATATGTACTTCAAATCATCACATTTTACTGCTTAAACGTTAGCAACTTTCATTTCTTAATTATACCTCACTAAAGCTGTGAAGTCTTGAAAATGGTTAGAGTAACAGTATGTTCATCATCTTGAATGTGATGATGGTTTCACAAAAGTATATGTGTCAAAGCTTATCAAATTGTACATTTTAATATTTAAATTTTTATGTCATATCTCAGTAAAGATTTTTTTAAGTTTAGTTATTTATTTTGAGAGAGAGCGAGCATGACCAAGGGAGGGGCAGAAAGAGAGAGAAAGAGAGAGAGAGAGAATTCTAAGGAGGCTCCACACCATCAGCAGAGACTCAGGCTTATAACCCACAAACCGTGAGATCATGACCTGAGTCAAAATCAAGACTCGAAGGCTTAATCGACTGAGCCACCCATGTACCCCAATAAAGACTTTTTAAAATAGTGATAGTTATAAAAAATGACCTTGACAGAATATTATGCTGCTTTTTAAAATATCACTTATAAAGAGTTTATAATGAGACCAAAAAATATTTAAGGTATTTGTCATGCTACAAAAGCAGCATATCTAAGTATATTGTTTAGAACTATGCAAAACAAAATATTAAATAATAAACTAAGCATTTACTAAAACTTCCATAAGAAACACACAGGTTGTTTCTGAGAGATGAAGCTCATGTGTTAATGTTTCTTCCCTTGTTGTTTTTAGTATTTTATAAAATTTCTAAAATTAGCATTTAATTTTTATTGTAACATAAAAATACAAAACATTTATTTTATTTGCTTGAAAAAGAAACAGACTTGTTCTCAGGTCTCCAGTTATACTTTTGGGAAACCCAGGTTGGGGAGCAGTGCCTTTGTCAACAGGAGAAGTGGTCAAACAGGAAAGGGCTGTCTGGTTTTTCCTCACATAAGCATTGCCAACTCCACTGCCCCGGGGAAGATCAGTGTAGCATATCCACCCAGAGCAAGGCGTACCCCAGACCTGGGACATTTGTGGGACAGTATGCTCAACCTTCCCTTTCTGCACTCTGACAGCCAGTGTCACACCCTGCCACCACCATCCTCAAGAGAAGCTCCCAGCCATGAAGCCTCTCGTCATTGTTCTTGTCTTGCTCTTCTTTTGGGACCCAGCGCTGGCAGGTAAAAGGAGAATCTTCTTGGGGTGTCATTTGTCTAGAAGAGCAATTCCACTAAGCAAAGCTATGAGTGTCCTCCCGCCATGGACCATTTCATTTTCAAAGCAGAAAGATCATCAACTGATTTGATGTTAGCAAGACCTGAGCTTGAATCTTGGCTCTCCAACTTGTTAGCTGTGCAGCTTTAGGCAAAAGTCTAAGCTTCTCTGAATCTTAGTTTCTTCATTCACAAAGTGGAAATAATACTAACCTTGGAGTCTTGCAAGGATTAAATGTGATGATGTATAGAACAGACCTATACATAACAGGTACAGTGCCTGACTCCCGAGATTTATCATAATATTTTCATTAGTAATACCCCATCCTGTTTTGCCACTATTAATTTAGGACCATGTCTAGGCATAATAGTCAAAACCAGAAAATAGTGATAGCACAATTTGTTAGCTTTCTAATTTACTGAAATTACTTATAGTTAATTTGTTATTTGTAGATTCCTTAGATACGTGGAGAAACAGATCTGGAACGACTTGTTCCAAGACAATTAATGAGCTTTATGTACTAAAAAAAATGTTTGATCAGGGAGACAAGGGAGAACTCTGACTGGCCTCATACTTTAGCTTGACCACATTCATTACTGATTTTTAAGTCTCTCTTGAATATTCTCTTCACTCAGTGCTGTTGAATCAGTTCAAACCCATATGTTGTAGGGTCCAATTTAATTTCTCATCATGCTCAAGTAATCTCTAAGCAGTTTCTGGCCATGTGACTCAATAGGCTGGATTTAAGAATTCATACAATCCAGGCCTCTTGAAGCTGTTGATGGGACAAATTCCACTATGTTTTATGGCAATGGATCCATGGCTTCTAGACAACCATGAGATAGTCTACAATATTCCCGTTAGTGCCTTATACATTCCCAAAGCTTGTCATTTCCATAGATTCCTTGCCTTGTATGTAGACCACTTCACTTCATCTCCCTGGGCTTCCATCTTGCCAGGTACGTAACCCTGATCCCTTTTTTTCCCTATTGGACAATCAGCTTTGAGGGTATGATGACTTGCACAGGATATGGGATGACTCACAATTTCTACAGATAACCAAATATTTGACACTATTTTCCTTTTAACACTTTCTTACATATGGAAATAAATATCCATATTTTGATAATTCTACAGAGTGGCATGTCTATAAAATTGTAAGCTCAGCTCAAAATGCCTTGGGTCCCAATAAGATGTTCTAAATCTTCAGAATAGATTTTGGCCTACTCTGAACTCATCATACCATTCTATGTTGCAAATGATTGTCTTCCCCTCTCTCATAGATATTTTGTGTTTCTTCTCTCTTCGTCTAGACTGAAAATTCTTTGAGTTTAATGTCTGCATCGCACTCAACTCTTATAAAAACTGGTTTGAGAATGAATACATAATTAAAGAATCAGGGAATGCCTACATGCATAGGTAACCTTCTTAAAGTAGATTAATTTACCAATTTGGGCAAACTCCTGGTTACAAATTGTCTTAGCTCAGACTACCATAACAAAATACAACTGATTGTTTGGTTTCAACAAAATTAATTTTCCCACAGTTCTGTAGGCTGGACAGTCCAGATCAATTGCAGGCTGATTCAGTTTCTGATGAGAGCTTCTTCCTAGCTTTTAGACAACCAACCTCTCTGTGTGTCTGAGGCCCATCCTTAGAGCTGCAATTCACTTTAATTACCTTCTAGAATCCCTCTCTCCAAATACAGCCACATTAGGGCTAAGGGTTTCAACATATAAATGGAGGATGAGGGATAAAGTAAACACAATTCAATTCATAGCACTACTTAATCTTTTTTCAATTATAGAATCAATCATTATAATCACGTCTCCTTGGAATCCAGTTTGATAGAAACGGAGGTACTAATTCTGTTTGTGACTCTTTGGACTAAATAATTATTTTTGCATTCATCTTCTTTCCAGACTTGAATCCACTGTCATCAGAAATACACAGGAAATGCTATGGGAATGGTACCTGCAGATTTGAGTGTTTTACAAGTGAAATGTTAGTTGCCTACTGTATGTTTCAGCTGGAGTGCTGTATCAAAGGAAACCCTGATCCCTGACACAAGAAGCCAGTGAATGCCAATTAACTTGAAAGTACTTGACAACCTCTCCACCATCTTTCACACAGCCAGGGAGCTTAGATTAAACTGTGACACTGTGGTGTGTCCACAGTTGTTGGTTTTTAGCATTTTTAAATAAGCCATCAGAATCTTATGATTTTGGATTTGAAAAGCTGAGCTGCAGACTTACTTTAGACAGCTAAGCTTCTCACAAAAACAACTTAGGATATATTTTCTTGCTTAAAAGTGATATCCATGCTCTTCTCAGTGCCTATTTCTCTCTTTACTCATAGAAAGGATTCTTAATTATTTATAGAGGCCTCAAATTAAGAAGCATCCAGTCCTTTCAGCTCCCCATTTGCTTTCTCTTTGGACTGCCCATCTTAGAGAAACAGATCTGCTCTGTCCCCTTGGTGACTTTGTATGTTTCTCACATAGCCCACAAGGGAAAAGGCCATGTGGTGATAGGCAGCCATGAAGCAGATTCTCAGCCACATTGTGATTTCAAGGAGTGAAAGCACAGGAAGGTCCACCTCAACCTCCTTAGGGTTTAGCTACAGGCTATTAGACCACTTGCCTATGGTTTACAGTTGACTCCTCAGCAGCAGAGTGGCCCCAACACCTCTGCCACTCTCATTTGGCCCCTTTGGTTGAGTCACCCAGTAGCACTAGGAACTAACACCACGCTGATCTTGCTATGCTGTACATGGGAGTAATAAATTGTCTAAATCCATTGGGACTCGTGGTTTTCTTTACCAGCCAACCTTAGGTAGGTGTCACAGGCAAACCTACAAATTCTATTATGGTGCTGATTATCCCACTGACTACAGCGATGCTGCTGCATGTCTACCTGACTGCTCCACACCATCACCCTATATACAAATGCATGAGTGTGGAGTTCTGCCTTTGCTGTTCAGGACAAGGGGCACAGCAGCAGCCGAGGGGGGGGCGATTCTGGTTGTATTCTTTAACTTCAGTGCTGAACACAATGTGGACTCTCTAGTAATTCTGGAAAGATGGAGCTGTGGCTGCAAATAGTCAATTGGTGAGCTGGTACCTGGCTGAGGAAACAATGGCTAAGTGCTGGCTTGAGATCATAGTACTGCCTTTGCGGCCACTCTCTGCAACTAGAAAAAGAAGAAAGGAGAACAGTTAGATGAGAAAGTCAAGGGGTTGTGAGGAGTTCTACCCTCCTAGATGCTGTTCAGTCTTTGATAAAATCTAGTGTTGGTGACAGTAGGGAGGAAGATACTAAGAATATGGTTGAGTATGTCCTCCTCTCAGAGGCCCAAACTCACCTGCACAGTCAGTAGGGGATATGGGGTAAATGGAATAGCATTGGAGATGGCCTGGAATGGTGGTCGTGGTTATCCAGAGTAAGGAATATATCCAGGAAGGGCCCAGGAAAGCTACTGGACTCTGAAGGAGGCAAGGGAATTTTTATCCAAAGAGCACTGGATCTTATGAAACTGTGACTTCAGACTTCATCACATCCCAGTAAAATGCTTCTCATTTTATTCTTTCACCTCAGATGTGCATTCTCTATACACACAAATAAACTGAAATTTGAAAGCAATTCAGTCTGTTGACTATCTGAAGAGCCTCTCTTTCCAATTGGATGACAAAACACAGTTCTCCCATTAGGGAGATGATCCTCAAAGCAAGAGTGAAAACTTGAGTTCTCTCTGCTGGACCAATCAGAAACTCTCTGGGATCTGGTTAAGTCTTGAACAGACAGAAAGTCCCACCACTAAGAAAAAAAGAAAAGTAAGTTGAATAGGCCAAGAGTACACTGCTTTACCTTACTGTTCCATAAACCCAACCTCTACATTCATATACCCTGTC